>JACRUU010000005.1:32828992-32861492 GCA_030449085.1 Kryptopterus vitreolus
CCAAGGGCGGCATCTTGGTGAAACCGGGACTCGAACCCTGATCAGTAGCCCAGCATCTTAACCCACTGAGCTACACCCTCCCTAAATAGAATAGCCTTTATTTGTGACATATACATTACAGCATGGTGAAATTATTTTCTTGCATATCCCAGCTTGTTTGGAAGCTGAGGTCAGAGCGCAGGGTCAGCCATGATACAGCCCAGCGCCTGGGAAAGAAACCAATGAGCTAACCCGCACTTCCACTGAGCCTTAAACCACTGAGCTCCACCCCTCCCTAAAAGAATATGATTCGGTTTGCCCAATCTATTCTGGTCACCAGAATAATCCCAGAGCAGATTTTATATGACACACTCTATCCAATACCACTCTATGCTGTGTACAATCTTTCTTTCTTCGCTTTTGTTTTTTTTGTTTTTATAGCATCGTAGGGTATCGTCGCGGTATCAGAGCACCAAACCTCCCAATCAGACATGATTCTGGTCGGGTTAAATCCGTGCTCAAGATGTTGGCCCGAAGAAAATCCCTGCATGAGGATTGTATCCTGTCCCCGGTTTTACTACTGTAACTTTGTATGTTAATGAAGGAGAATGTCGTAGCTAACGGGGGCAGTCTCACTGGAAAGGGTGGGCTTAGCCATGTTTATATAACTAAGGCTCGAAACATCTCCAGCTCCCAGGCCACTCATGCTTTTTGGAGAGTGAGATTTAAAGAAGAAAAACAAAACAACAACAACAAAAGATGAAGACTGAAACGCTGACTGCTTTATTTGTCCTCGTGTGCTTGTGCGTATTTTCTCCGTTACACTGTGAGTCAAAGGGACCGATTCCTGAAGGTAAGGCTGAGATTTCCTGTGCAAACCAGCGATAACCAGGAATTAGCTGTAGCTGTTTGATCAAATATCAAGGTTTATGGAAAATGCCGGAAAGGATGAAGACTAATAATCAAATTCGAGGGAAGTTTGGCGCGCGTGCGCGAATGCGCGTGCTCAGCTCGGGGGCGCTGACGTGGTATGTACATGCCAGAGCCAGTACAGTTATGCTCCGAATTTCATTTCAGCAGGTTTATCTTATATATATTTTTACATATACATAAATTTTTCAAGGCGTCCGTTTTTACACACATGGATAAAACCTGATTTTTTTTTTTAGTTTATTTTGGCGTCAATCAATGTTTACTCGGTTTACTGTGCCGGTGCAACGCCTAAATTCATCCGCCCGGAATTTCCAGTGCATGAAAAGCTGTCCGCTGTTACTTATGTGTTTATTCATTTATTTTTAATGTTTATTTTTGCTTAATTGTAGTTAATATTTTTTATAAAAGACAACTTGAAATAAGTACGAAGTCACGCGAATTCCCCATAGTTTCGCTTCCCTGGAAGCCTAATAGGAAAAAATAACTTTTTCTGATTGAATACAGGATTTCTGTTAATGACTGTTATAATCTGTTACATGCGTTTATTAAACTTAAGAAAAATGCGTGGCAAAATGAAAAAAAGAGAGCGAGGTGGAACCTTTCCCATTATTCACAAGCTTTAAGGCACGTAGGCTGCAGGGTTCCCCATTTCTGAGAGCTCCTACTGCACACACACACACACACACACACACACACACACACACACACACACACACACACACACACACACACACACACACACACACACACAGAGTCAGGGCCAGAAATGAAAGTTCTTCTTTCATCTTCTTATAAAGACCTTTATCCCCTTTATTTATAACTCCATCACGTGACCATTTTATTTTCTGACATGGAAAAGAGTTGAGGAGAGCTCCAGAATTGCAATATATATATATATATATATATATATGTATATATATATATATATATATATATATATAATATTATATTATTAATGTATTTAACACAAAACATTTAAACAGCGTGTTACATTATTTGTTCTTTATTTCAATTCTTATTTCATCACATTCATTTATTTTGAATAGTTTTAAATATATTTTATATTACACCGCCAGCACATCGTGAGAAATTCCTTATCCGTGTAAATCATAATACTTGGCAAGAAAAAAACAATTCTGGCCAGCGCATTACTTTGCCTATCAACGAAATACTTAAAAGTGGAGACAGGATGTTCTCTGTCTTAAGGCGCTGGGTTACTGATCAGAAGATCTGGGTTCCAGCCCCTGTATCGCCAAACTGCTGCCCTTGGGTCCTTGAGCAAGACCCTTAACCCTCTGTGCTCCAGGGATGCCGTATCATGGCTGACCCTGCGCTCTGAGCCCAACTACCAACAACAGGCTGGGATTTGCGAAGAAAAGAATTTCACTGTGCTGTAATGTATATGTGACAACTAAAGGTTATTCTATTCTGTTCTATCTAGACGTTATCGTCGGCAGGCGTTAGTCAGTTGCAACGTAACCCTTTGGTTCAGTAATAAATGAAATATCACGTCAGCTGATGTGTTTAATTTTATTTTTGACATGAACACATTTAGAAGTGAGGGCCCATGCGCATCTTTGCCGGAAATAAAATAAAATTCATGTTTTTGAAAAAGAAAAAAAAAAAATCTGCATTTTGTACAACATTGCATTTATTCTTCATGCAAAAAGAACACTATTTAGCCACGTGAGCAGGTGACTCGGAACGGTATAATAACAGACAGGTATAATGAAAGGTCTGGAGTTGAAAAGAGGTATCATTATCAACATGGAAATGCAGTTTTATTTTAATATCAGGTAGTTGTTTTAGATTTGTCTGGACTATTACTTTTCAACAGAACGAATGGAATGAGTGCCTGATTTGGCTGCCATTTCAAAGAGATCGTCATTTAATCCCATCATTCACATTCACCTCACAAATTGAGTGATCCTATCCTTCACACATTATCAACAAACACTGCAAGTTTCTCTCCTTTCTCACCCCTTTACCAAACTTCACATGGCACTTTGAAACGCAAAACCAAAATCACAGAAAAGAGGTTATAGACAAATTCCTCCCGCTGAATTTTTATAAGCTGTTAGGAAAGCAAACAGTAATTAGGATATAAAAAGGTTCACCTTCCATTTTTACAAGCAGAGGAGTGTTATTTTAAAGTTAGCACGCAGGCTCAAAGAAATTAGGCTCCAACATTAACCCATTATTCACTCAGTGTATTTTATTGTAAAACTAAGGGGCATTTCTGCATGTCATTTCCTTTCTCCACAGGAAATCTCCTCGTATTAACTGTAGCTACTAAAGAAACCGATGGATTTAAGCGCTTCATGAGATCTGCACGCCACTTTAATTACACAGTTAAGGTAATGAAGGGGTCAGAAAACAGATATGTGATACAGCTCCAGTCTGGCAACTGTAGCACACATCTCAATCCTTTATTTTGTACTTTTTTTGTCCTAGGTCCTTGGGAGGGGTGAGAAATGGACAGGTGGGGATTACATGTCTGCACCAGGGGGAGGACAGAAAGTACGACTTTTGAAGAGTGCCCTGGATGGCATAAAGGAGGAGAACAAAATCGTCCTTTTTGTAGACAGGTATTTACTCCTGGGGGGGGGGGGGGGGGGGGGGGGGGGGGGGGGGTTGATCTCAGCAAATAATGCAGCCGTTACAGATAACTCTTGGCTTTAGTAGCGGGGCAGAAAGTTGGATTGTGTAGGACCTATTTGATGCAGTTAAAATTTTGTCTTTGCAGCTACGACGTGATCTTCTCCTCTGGCCCAAAAGAACTCCTGAAGAAGTTCCAGCAGACCAGGCACAAGGTGGTCTTCTCTTCCGAGACCCTCATCTGGCCGGACCGCCATCTAGAAGACAAGCACCCGCATGTCAGAGAAGGGAAAAGGTTTCTTGGAGCGGGAGGCAAGTGTTTGTCTCGATTTGTTAACGTTGTTGTGTGTGCTGTTAGCACTTGATCCTGATAATATTTGCACTGACATTCCTCGACCTGGCCTTGAAAAAATTTCCCTGTCGTGCTCATTTTAATCCTTTCTTTGCATCAATGAGTGATATATTTAGCAATAGCTCTTCTTTTCGTTGTGCGTTAGAACGGGGATTCCTCACAGGTGGTGATCCAGGACCAGGGCTTTAAACCTTGCTTTGTTTCATATTAAAGGAAGCACATTTATAAGCAAGGAATTATAGGAAAATAACTGACTGACTGACCATCAGTGAGGACTGACTTTTTTTTTCAAGTATAGTCAAGTCAAGAGGTTTAACTGACGCAGTACACAGTGAAATGAGACAACGTTTCTCCAGAACCCTGGTGCTCCATAAAACAACATATAACACAACATAGAGCTACAAGCAACATATAACGCAGAGCTACAAAAACACAAGGCTGAGGACTAGACTAAGTTTGTCTTAGCTACATAAAGTGCATCGTGTGCAACCTGGTGCAAACAGCGCGAAATGTGCAAAATATGCATGTAAACACTAACACTGTCTTGAACGGTCTACCAATGCTGAATCGGGTTTGTGGTAGAAAAACTATAGTGTACTTAACCGATTTTCGCAGCCTGAGCTGTAATTGAAAAATGAATGAACTGTTTGAGCCAATCAGATTTGAGATGTTATGGGAGGCGGGAGTTCAGTGGTTAAGGCGTTGGCCTCGGGGGCCGGAAGATTGCAGGTTCGAATCCCACCGCCACCACAATGCTAGTCATTTTGAGCAAGGCCCTTAACCCTCAAGTCGCACGGGATGGCATAAAAATGGCATAAAATGTAAATTTAGCAGCAAATGTAAAGAATAATATTTCCCATTACCACCTCTATAACAGTCTTGGCAGTGTTTAGCATTGTTACGAGCTGATGTTGTGAGCTAACACAATCTGGCAATGTTTAGTTGTCAGTATTGATGTGAAAATCAGATGTGGAGACAGATGTGGAAACAATGCCATTGATTCTCCCTGCAGTCTCTGCTGCATCACTCAAAGTGCTTCTTCCTTTTTATCCAGGTTTCGTCGGCTATGCCCAAAACCTTAAACAAATGGTCTCTGATTGGTCGGGGAAAGATGATGACAGTGACCAGCTCTTTTTTACCAAAATCTATATCAATGCTGAGAAGCGGGTGAGCAATATTCTTTACCACCTTTCACCGCCTTTAATATTACGAGTGCTGAGCATCTCTTCTCTGTCATTTTCTCCACAGAAATTGATCAACATAACCCTCGACAGCAAATGCAGAATGTTCCAGAACCTGCACGGAGCTCTAGGTGAGTATGTAGATACGGTAAAGCCGAAAAAAACAAAAAACTTTTATAGGGACCTAAAGTTGCTGACTAGTCTGAAAAGAAGCTTTTATCACCTATAAAAACCATGAAGGCCTGTAAGAAAAGCCTACTGTTCCACATTTTCTGTGAACTTTCTATTTAATGAGCGTTGGCATGCTTTGATGGAAAGATGGAATTGATGAGCGATCTCGCACCGACCCCGTGAGCTCCCTCCCGTTCATTTCACAAGGGCTTTGCTGCACGGAGCGGAAGCTACAGTCTTGGCGTTCGTCCAAGCCTGTGTGAGCCCTGGCTCTCCTGCCCGCCTCCGTTTGCCTGGGGGGAGTGGAATGTGAGAGTCAACTGTGGGATGTGCCTGTGCACACGTAGGCCATCTGAGCGCAAAAGCCACCATTCATTATTGTTTGGTCTCTCGCACTCAAGCATCCGGTTTAAAACCAATAGAAACAGCTGGCCGTCTGGTGAATTAATAATGATCCATCCGCCAAGATATTTTGGTTAAAAATACTGTAGTGTTTTTGATGGGAATAAGGAATAGTCAATCTGTTCACTTGAGTTTAACAGTCTTTCCAGTATTGGCAGTAGATAGAAGATGCCAGATCTGAAGGCTGATCTGGCATCTCAGAACACAGATCTCATAAGGCTGAGATCTGTGTTTAGATCTGTGGATAACATATGGGGGAAATGGTGCCAGGCAAAATAACCTTGTTTATTTTTTCAATGGAAAGAGTATATTTCATTAAACAATACACCAATTATTACAAAAAAAAAGCATGAGAGCGATTGCTGATCACTGGTGTCAGAAGTATTCCGAAGTATTCAGAAGTATTCTGGTTATTGCTGGAGTGTGCAGGTGCAATAAATAGTGTACAAATCAATAGGGTATCGGAATGGTATATGTTTATACGTCTCATCCAATCACATTCACTCTTTCCGGATGGTGCGATTTATCTGGATAGGTTTTTGTTTTTTTTTGAACGACGACAAGCCGAAATGAAATAACGAGGGCTTGTTTTGTAAGAAGTAGAAGGTATATATAATTGCATTAAAATGGAGTAGAAGGAAAAAGTCGGCTAAAAAAAGAACTACTGTGGTACAGAATAGATACCCAAAATTTCTACTTAAGTAAGGTAACAAAGTATTTGTACTGCGTTACTTGACACCTCTGTTGCTGACGGGAGTTTTATCTTTCCCGGGCAGATGAAGTGGTATTAAAGTTTGAGAACGGAAGAGTGCGGGCCAGAAATGTGCTTTACGACACCCTCCCAGTTATTGTCCATGGAAATGGGCCTACAAAGGTAAATGGGTTTTTTGGAAATAATTTTTCTTTTTGAAAATGTATTTCTTGAAGATGCCTCATTGATAGTCATCCCTTATTTTCAGCTCCAGGTCAATTATCTCGGCAACTACATCCCAAAAGTGTGGACCTTCGAGACTGGCTGTACAGTTTGCCATGAAGACTTGAGACCTCTCTCGGGACTCAAGGTGGGAATTATTATTATTTTTTTGCTTTGGGTTTTCTATTATGCGTTTTCTATTATCATTTCTATTATTATTATTATCTAAACACTCAATAAATATATAGATTTGGAAACACACTTGATATTCCAGTTAAATAATTGGTGTGTGCTTTTGTTTTTTGATAATAATCGAAAGAAAGTTGGACTTGCTGTAATTCTTGACTGCAGTATTATAAGTATTTTCCACATTTATTTATTTATTGAAGGTGTAATATCTGTATTGTACTATTTTGATGCGTTGTCATGTGATACTTGAAAGCACACAGACAGTCTTGGCTTTCTATATATATATATATATATGTATATATATATATAGTATATATATATATATATATATATATATATATATACACACACATACATAATAAGCAAAAACACAAAAATGCCTATTGTACATATTCAAGCCTTAATAAATATCTGTATCTCCTGGGTAAATGACATTTACATTACATTTACATTTTACATTTGCGGCATTTAGCAGACGCCCTTATCCAGAGCGACTTACAACTGAGCAATTGAGGGTTAAGGGCCTTGCTCAAGGGCCCACTAGTGGTAGTTTGGTGGTTGTGGGGTTTGAACCTGCGATCTTCTGGTCCAGAGGCCGACACCTTAACCACTAAGCCACCACCTCCTCCAATGACCATTTATTAGCTATTTAGTTGTTGCTGAATAAATATAGCTTAGTTAGAAACTGGCTTAATAAGGTCAAATAAGGTTACTTTCTAAAGGTCTCAAAATTGCTCTAATGTAAATGCTGAAAACGAGTTTTGTGGGCAACGGTGAGGATGGTGTGATATTGATGAGCTTGTCATTCCTCTGCAGGAGAGCGAGTATCCAGGAGTCGTCATTGGCATCTTCATTGAGCAGCCCACTCCATTCCTAACGGTCTTCTTTGAGCGCCTTCTCCAGCTCAATTACCCCAAAAACCGCCTTAAAATCTTCATTTATAACCAGGTGAGACATGTTTTTTGGTCTTTCTCTCTCTCTCTCTCTCTCTCTCTTAACGCGAATAACGAGACCCGAACAACAAAGAACGAATGAATAAGAAATTTCAGTCCGTGGTCTTCCCAAATTTCAACCTTTCCTCACCGCTGCTTAGCTTGTATTGTTAGGATGGAATATAAAAGAGGCAAGATGTGGTGTTATTAACAAAAAAATAGCAACGTGCAACCACTCGCACTTCCTCAATTTTCCCGAATTACACTTACTAACTGCGCATTCGCAACAGGTATGAGCTCCTCACTATACTAGCGTATGTTACCTAAACGTATCACCATTTTATATTGAATGCAACCGGAACAGAACAGAATTCATAAAGGAGCCACGCACCATATTTAACAATTCAAACAACCACTAAAAAACTGAAAAGAACAAGAAATTAATTAATGAACAAGAAATGAATATTAAAAGAATAATTTCCAGAGTAAAATAAATGGTAAATAATCAATAATTCTATTAAAGGGAGAGATTTTGAGAGGAATGTATATAATTATCACATCTGTTACATTTAGTTAGAGTATTAGAAACATGAAAAGTATTCATTTATGGTGCTCTGAAAACGCTAGATTAATGTGCGATCGCAATTAAATATATTAATCTATTGACAGCCCTATATATATATATATATATATATATATATATATATATATATATATATATATATATATATGTTAACTCGTAATTAATCAAACATTTTCAGTATATAAATGATCAAAAATGATCAAATAATCAAATGTAATATGATCCACAAATATCTTTTACAATGAAAAAGAAAACTTTCGTTTCTTTTTCCAGGAGCCCCATCATGACAAACACGTCCAAGATTTTCTCCAGAATCACGAGGCTGAGTATCTGGCTGTGAAGATGATTGGGCCTGATGAGGGTGTTGACCCCATACCATCACGCAATATAGGCTTGTGAGTTTTAAATGCCAATGGCATTCATGAAACTTGTCCTGGGGTTTAGGCCTGCTATGTGACAGTAATTAATCTGAGTTTTTTTTTTCTCTTGTAGCGATATGTGTCGAGATGATCCTGACTGCGAGTACTTCTTCAGTATGGATGCAGTTGTGGTTTTGAAAAACGAAGATGCTCTTAAGATACTGATTGAGCAAAACAAGTAAGGCAGACCTTTGAGTTCTGTCAGCAGGGCACGTAAACCAAATATGCCACGATATACTTCATTACTAAACCCAGTGCCAGTTGTCATTGTGACTCATTCCTTACTCCGCAGGAGATTCATATCACCAATGATGAGCAAGCCTGGTCGGCTGTGGTCTAATTTCTGGGGGGCCCTCAGTGCTGATGGCTACTACGCCAGGTCTGAAGATTATGTCGACATTGTTCAGGGACGCAGAGTGTAAGTCTTATTTATTTAAAGGCATAACGGTGTGTAAAATATATCAGTAGCACTAATATATTTTATTGGCGTAATGTAATGTATTTTTATGCTGTTCCCCAGGGGTGTCTGGAACGTTCCATATGTGTCTCAGATCTATCTGTTGAGAGCGGACATTCTGCGGAACGAACTGAAGGCTCCTGATCTCTTCCAGTCGGCGACCCTTGACCCAGATATGGCTTTCTGCGCCAGAGTGCGGGATCAGGTCAGTTCACTGGGAGTTTTTCTTCCGGAACAGCATCCATTCTGAAACCCACCACATAGAGATATGTATGTAATATAATATATATATTACGCAAATATGTAAAAAAGGACTAATTGGTTACTTTGTGGATTTCTGGCAACCCATCGAGCAATATGGCTTGAGGTTGTATGTAAATTGCATCATGACATGTTTTTAGCTCTCATGTTGATAGTAGTAAAAGATGGTTCCTTCTTCTTTTTTTTTGTTTCTTTTAAGGGAGTCTTTATGTTCGTAACAAACATGCATACTTATGGCCGAATCCTGAATGCAGAAAACTACCAGACGGAGCACCTGCACAACGATCTCTGGCAGATCTTTGATAACCCGGTGGTATGTGGAAATCTAATACGTTGCTAAAAATCACATTGCTATATCACTCCTGTACTTATATGCTAATTTATTTGATGTATTTTTCCTCAGGACTGGGAAGAGCGTTACATTCATCAGAACTACTCACAAATTTTGAAAGGCAATATAGTGGAGACTGTAAGTATTGCCAAATGAAAATGTTATGTCTGCTGGGCCATATTTGTTTTCCTACTCCCATTACCTTGTTTACATCTTTCATGCAGCCATGCCCTGACGTCTACTGGTTTCCCATTTTCAACCAAATTGCCTGTGACCACCTGGTTGAAGAAATGGAACATTTCGGGAAGTGGTCAGGAGGTGCCAATGTGGTATGCATTATATTTTGCATTATAATAAGTGTGCCTTTAGTTTAAGTCTCCATAATCGTCAAATATTGCTCTTTTTTTTCTTTCTTTTTTTGCAGGACACTCGAATACAGGGTGGCTACGAGAACGTCCCTACTATCGATATTCATATGAATCAGGTCAACTTTGACAAAGAGTGGCACAAGTTCCTCTTGGAATATATTGCACCAGTGACAGAGAAAATGTTCCCTGGGTATTACACAAAGGTAACATCTCTCTCTTTCTTTGAGATGAAATGCTCAACGTGTAGAATATTGTTTTTTTCCTATTATAAGTAATAGAAAGTCACTTGGGTCCCAGTGCAAGATTATACAGAGAGAATCCCCACACACACACACACACACACACACACACACACACACACACACACACACAAAGAGTCCACAAAGAAAGATATAAAGGAAGGAAAAGAACAAATGAAACATGGAAAGAAAGGAAGCAGAAAGAGTGAAAGAAAGATCGAAAAAAGAGGAGGCAGAAAGAATAAATGAAAGATAAAAAAAAAGGAAGGAAGGCAGAAAGAGTGAAAGAAAGACAGAAAAGAGGGGAGGCAGAAAGAATAAAATAAAAATAGAAAGGAAGCCAGGCAGAACGGACGAAAGGCAGAAAGATAGACTGTTATTGCCCCGTGTTATATTTATTCATTTATATTTTAATTACAAGCAGCTGCATCGATCGCACGTTTGCGAATGAATCTGCGTTAGCGCCGTGTTTGTGTTCGTTCCACGGCTCTAGTTTTTTCCCAGCGCACAACACGCAGTGTTTTAAGTCGCATAAGTCGTCATAAAACCCATACAAACAAGATTTGTCTCACCAATGTCTCTTTTCTCATCAGTGTACCTCCTACCTGAACTTTGTAGTGAGGTACAAACCTGACGAGCAGCCCCTGCTCACCCCGCATCACGATGCATCCACTTTTACTATTAACATAGCTCTCAACAGCAAAGGCATTGATTACCAGGTAAATGGGGTTCATTCGATGTGACGGAGCTGCGCCGTGAACGCACACACAAAACAAAACAAACAAACGAAAGGCGATGCTGTAACACCGCACAGGAGCTGGGGCTTTTTTACGCTGTCCTCTTCGCCTCGCTCTTGTCGGGATGCTGTCTCGTTTGTGAATGCTGCATGACCTCTTTTGCCTCTCTATGTATGTATGTATGTATGTATGTATGTATGTGTGTGTGTGTGTGTGTGTGTGTGTGTGTGTGTCTTCTTGCAGGCTCTGTTTGACTTGGCCTTTGTAGTTAGGTATAAACCCGATGAACAGCCCTCGTTAAGGCCTCATCATGACGCCTCCACTTTTACTATAAATATTGCCCTCAATCAAGTGGGGATTGACTTTCAGGTGAGTGAGAGCCTGAGTGTGTTCAGTTTGGGTTTTTTTTTTTGGGGGGGGGGGGTTGCTGCTTTGTTTTGTTTGTTTGTTTCTATAGCATTTCTCTGTTGGCCATGTCATTGTGCTTTTTATTTTCTGCTCATTATCGTAATCTTTTCTTGCATGTAGAGCAAAAAAAATGCTTGTGCATCGTGGCATCACAATTCTTACACATTGGTAACCTATTATAAGCATTGTTTGACTTCTTGTCAGTCTGCAAATGTAGTCATGTGTTTAGTCATGTATTTATTAGTTTTTAAAATATTTGTTTGGTTGAAATACATTTATAATATATATATAGATATCTATATATATATATATATATATATATATATATTATATATCTATATATATATTATATATATATATATCTATATATATATATATATCGATATTAGATAATATATAATATATAACGTATACTACTTTAATACTACTACTTTAAGACTTTAATATCGGGTCTCCTGACTATTTATTGGTTCTTCCCCTAAAGCCGTTTTAAATTTCCCCCTCACACGATCTAGGACCCCCAATAGGGTTCACATGGGTTGAGTGGCCTGCTATAGCAGTCTAGCTTCAGACCTATTGAAAAAGTGAATTGGTGCGCCCCGGGCCTCGTCACCTGACCTACACTACCGGTCAAATGTTTGGACACGCCCTCCCGTCGAATGGATTTCTTTATATTTCCGCGACTGTTTACATCAGACCTGGGCATTTTACGGACCAAATCCGCTCGCGGACCAAATCCGACCCGAAATCAGAAATATTTCTGATAATAGTGATACTTTCCAAACTGGTTTACACCATGCGCACTGTGCCGCTTTTATTTTGAAAGCATTTTATTTCTGTCCTGCATGCGCAGGTGACAGGTGCTCTCATATATACATCCCCTTAAGATGACAATTCAGGCGGAACAATTTAAGTTTGATACCGAATGCGGCGTTTTTAACAGCGCATGGACTGCAAAATTATTTACAGAGTTGAAGCGAAAAGCCCTGTGCTTAGTTTGTGATGCATGGGGTCGCCGTGTTCATGGGCGTACAATTTAATCATTCATTCATACCCCTATATCCGATCTTCCCTCGGGTCACGGGGAGCCTGTGCCTATCTCAGGTGTCTATGGGCATTAAGGCAGGATACACCCTGGATGGAATGCCAACCCATCGCAGGGCACACACACTCACACATTCATACACTAGCGACAATTTTCCAAGGTTGCCAAGCAAACTACCGTGCATGTTTTTGGACCGGGAGGAAACCGGAGAACCCGGAGAAAAACCCCCTGAGGCACGGGGAGAACATGCAAACTCCACACACACATGGCCGAGACGGGAATCGAACCCGGATCCTGGAGGTGAACGTGATAACCACTAAGCCACCGTGCCCCTTCAATTTAATCATGTTAATGATTAATAGTTATAGTTGTTATGATTGTAAGAGAATATCCTTATTCTTTTGATTACCGGTAGCATAATGAAAATTATATAATTTCCTCTTTAAAGGGGGAGAAAATGAATATCAAGCATTAACGTTAAACATCTGCTCAGGGAATTGTTGGTTCGGCAATCGAACACAGCTCAGGTTTCTCATTTGGCACTTTGGGAAAAATAATTGCCCACCCCCTGGTTTACACTGTAGATTCTCACTCAAGGCCTATAACTATAAATGAACATGAATGCCATTGTGTAGTGGAATATTTTCTAATTCTTCGGAATATTTGACATGCTCCTGGCGTTCCCTCGATGCGCTTAATGAGGGCGTCACCCGAAATGGTTTTCCAACAGTCTTGTTCTCCAGCTCATCCCAGAACCATCTCGATTGGCTTTAGGTCAGGTGACTGTGGAGACCCGGGGCATCTGGCGCAGTACTTCCTATTTACTGGTTGCTACTTAATTCCATAGTTTTGATGCCTTCATTGAGAATCGAAAATGTAAATAGTCATAAAAAA
Organism: Kryptopterus vitreolus; assembly: GCA_030449085.1. Taxonomy (NCBI): domain Eukaryota; kingdom Metazoa; phylum Chordata; class Actinopteri; order Siluriformes; family Siluridae; genus Kryptopterus; species Kryptopterus vitreolus. Next base: position 32,842,385 of record JACRUU010000005.1, read on the forward strand.
AACAAAACAATAAAAAGGTGTGTCCAAACGTTTGACTGGTAATGTACATCAAAACACAAAGTCTAATGCGACATCCCGGTAGAGCAAATGGGGAACGTTCGAAACAATGTCTGGTCAGGTGTCAACAAACGTTTTTTCCCATGTATCATAACTTCAGCAACAAGCTTGTGTAACGTTATACTGTGTCAGCAGTCAATGCCGTGTGTCTAATGATCATACCCTTGTCATGTGTCCAGGGCGGCGGATGCCGGTTCCTCAGGTACGACTGTTCAGTACAGGCTCCGAGGAAAGGCTGGGCGCTTATGCACCCGGGCCGTTTAACACACTACCATGAAGGCCTGCCCACCACAGCGGGTGTTCGATACATTGCTGTGTCATTTGTGGATCCTTAAATAGAAAATCGTTCCCATATTGCAGTAACTTTCTTTAGTCCGAGATTTGACCTGGGACTATTAAACAGAGACAATCGATTATAACGGCACATTGGAAATAATGTGCCTTCAGTTGGCGTATAAACATTATAATGTACTAACACATTAAACTCGGTGTACTTTCAATGCAATTGAGGCCTTTTTTTCTCTTTTTTATTTTTTTATTTATTGATTTCTCTTTTTATTTTTATTTTTTCAAAGCAGTCACGCTTTCATATGGAATGTTATATGTTTGAGTGATTTGGCCTCGGGCACCTGATTTGTACACTTGTTTTTGTACTTGATACTTGTTTTCCAAGCGGTGCTACTGTTCACAAATGGCTGATGTATGTGTAATGTGTGTGTGTTTTTTTGTTGTTTATTTTGCTCTTATTGAAACATCCTTGTCATTTTTTTAAACCGACATGTCAATAAAAGTGACTGTTTTCTTTATCTTTGTGTAATGGCGTCTTTCTGAGTGTTAAACAGCTTGTTGTGGGGAAGAAAAAAAAGATTTATTTTGTTAGAGCAGTAAGTCTGAAATAGACAAAACACACTTTGTTCGCACGAACCTACTGGCCTTCGAATTTTACCATAATGAACGCTCACTTGGTAACCTTCCTTGGTCAGTTCCATGACTCAGCAGTATATGCAGAGAGTGTTGGCAGGGATATCTGTCCCAGAGAGACCTTTGAAAACGGAAGGGAAATAAACTGACTAAATTACATAAATATATTAGATTTTATTTATTTTATACTTTTTTTTTTTTATCCTGCCGTGGTCCTAAAATCCACAACCTATTCCAGGGACACTGTTTGAAGGCAGTAATACACCACCAATCTGCCTCATTGGACAATTATACACACATTTATTTTTTATCTTGTTCTCTATTCATAGCAATTATTTTTTTAGCACTGTGATTCAAAGTCAAATCTGTATAAGCAAATAGCAGTGCTAGGAAGGAATTGTCACTTTTTTTACATCCTTAAATGAACATCCTACATTAATCTTAGCTTTGACTTTACTGTTATTAATCAAATGTAACGGGCTTAATTAATTAATTATGTAACGGGCTTTACGTATTTGCTGATGTTTCCGTTATTTTTATCTAATCTGATTTTTAACCAAGCGTAAAACCAACATTCATTTTCGCCGCAGTTCAGAATAGGTCCAGTAGGTGGCGATATATTAATAGTGTATACTTGCATTGATAATATGAGAAACGGTGAAACATTAAATGTTTATCAGTTAAATATAGATAATTAATAGTGTGGTAATTATGTTTTTTTTTTATGTCAGGTAGGTTTTTTTTTTTTTTTTTGGTAATCGCTAACAGTCCCGACTATTATTATTATTGTTGTTGTTGTTGTTATAGAAATATTAAATGTTACATTATATACTGTCATACATACATTCAAACCAAGTTCAAAAAACGATTTCCAGAAAAATGATTAGGTGTTATTAGAAAGTCTAATAATTGTATATTTATCTTTCTCTCGCTTTACAATGATTATTTATTAGTGTTGCATGTAACAGGTTTTTTGGTTTTAGGTTTTGAATGGTCCTGATTTTCACCTATAAAATCTAAAGCATATCAACACATTGTTAGGTTTCCAGAAAATGCATTCACATTGCTGTTGATGTAAAGATAAATAAATTGTTTTTAATTTGATATTTGTTGTAATATAATATTCTAGATAAGGATGCTCCGTTGTGGAGACAGTAAAAGAAGAATAATTAATATAACAATTCATATAAAAAAAAAGAAAATGTGTGAAATCAACTGTTCAGATTAAATATTAAAAAGTCAGACGTTTGCTTGTTTAATATTCATTGGCTATAGTATATCGTGCACGGAAGGCAAGCCGCGGCGCGCTCTGATGATGTCATAGGCTGTAGCGGGAGGAAAGCAGGCACTGTTAATGGTGTCTTGTAAATTAACGACTAGCTTTCTTTATAACGGAGCGAATTTAAAGCATATTTGACTTTACTACGTGTATCTGCTGTAGTTCTATATGATATATATATATATATTCACAGTGACACAGTCCCAAATTGGTCTGTCGAAACTTAGCTTACTAGCTTAGCGTGCTAATGTTCATTTCACTTTCACTCTGTGGCGTCGGACAAGCAGCAGCCAAAAGTTCACCGGTGTTTCTGTGTTATTATTATTATTTCTTATAAGAAACTATTGGGAAAGGAATTAACCACCTTTTTTCTTGGATCAACATGTCTGAAGACTGCTCGTAGTTGCTTCTTGCTTGGTACGTTGTTGATTTCGACTCTACTTTCTATATACTTTATGCTGTATATATATATATGATATATATATATATATATATATATATATATATATATATATATATATATATGAGATAAGCAAACAGAAGAAGAGAGGTGTAGCGAAACTGGTAATCGTGTTAATAATCTTTTGATATTCAGTTGATAAAAATTGATACTACTAGTCAAGGGCCACGTCGGTGTGTTAACTAATATTAATGATCTAGTTTTGGGCCATTAACACGGGCCTGTATAATATAAATACACGTTATCTTATTTTATCAGGCTACGCCTATTTGATCAGTGAGAATCAGTGATTTTGGCAGATAACCCAAGAGCTGTGAATTAACACTATATATATATATATATATATATATATATATATATATATATATATATATATATATATATATAGCAGCTGGGGCTGTTTGATCAGAGTGCTGAAGTATGTATGTATGTATGTATCTAATGATAGACAGATAGATGTCCATAAAAACACAACAAGCGAAAAGCAAACTAAGATTCCAGTGTTGAAATTGAAATTATACAGAATATTTTGACCCACACATACACCTGTAAATGAGACTACATTGCACAGCAGGTTGCACCAACACCAACCCTGGCTCAAAACGCAAAAGCCTCATTACATCATCATATGTCTGCATGCTGCTCCTTCTTCATATTTAATATTTGATACATTATATAGTATATACAAACGCTATATTAGAGTTACACATTTAGTTGTTTTTTTATTATTATTATTATTATTATCCTGCACTATATTTATTATTTATAGAATCATTTTTACCACTGATACTTTTCTAAGTCAGATTCTTCCCGGTTCTTATTTCCATGACAAAGTCATTTCGACGTGTGTTTTAATACAATGTGAATTGAACTCGAGCCTCTGAAAGAACCGAGTTCAATGCACGTGCGCTTTGGAGACGCGTTAGTAAAAGGTCGCGCTTTGTGGGCGGGACTTTCTGACAGACAACCCACGCAGCCAATGGAGCGCCACAATGCTGGCGCACAGTGCAATTGCGGAAGTGAAAGAGGAGACAGTGGAGGTGTAACCCCCAGCGCTAGAAACATGCGGTGAAGACATGAGGCAACTTTTTATAGGCGACGAGCGAGTGGCCGATCAGTGGAGTGTTAGAAGATAGTCGTGGTGGATTAAATCTCAGATAACATCGGGTTTTTTTTGTGTGTGTGGGGACCGGATCGTGTGTGTGTGTCGGAATACCGAGCAGTGACTTGTGTGACATTGACATTGGACTTGTGCTTCCTGCTGAATCCCACAGGGTTGATCCGGGATTTGGCTGTCGGCCCGATAATCAGCAAATTGTGTTTTGTTTAGAGTTGTTTTTATAATGTTTCATCGGGGATGTTGCTGGTGATAACTGGGTGAACTCTTGCCTGTTTAGTAGCTCCAGGACACTTTTTCCTTAGTAGCAAGATTGGTGTAACACTGCAAGGTATGTCTGTGAGAGAAATCTTTCCCAGCTGTATTATTATAGTATTTTTTATTACGTGCTGTCCTGTATTGACTTGTGTATTCGTTTTACATGCTGTTATTTGTGCTCATTTGGTTATGCAGTGCAATGCTTAATTCTGATTTATCCACCACCATGTTGTGTTTTTCAGTAAGAATATTAAAAAAAAAAGCATGAAAATGTCCTCTGAGTGCTCAGGATGTTTTTCTGTCGTCCGAATGCGTCAAGATTTGTTGAAAGTGTTTTTATTTAGTTCCTGTGCAACGGCACTGATTTAACTGATCGGGTGAGTCAGTATAAGAGTGAGTGCAAAGAAATCTTATTTCGATCTTATACCACACCAACATTAGGCGATTTAAATTCTAGTTTTGAATGTTGTAGCATTTTGTTTATTTTTTTATTTTTTAATTGATCAGAGTGTTTATCCTTTTAGGAGTCTTTTAGGCAATGCTTTTCCATTGCCTAATGGGAGCGAGTCAGCAAATTTTCAGGTTCCGGACCTAAACCCGGACCACCTTTTTTTGTGTGATCCGACGTTGCTCTCAGTGTGTGCAAGTCAAGGTGACTTTGTATGGGACATGTGTGCGTGCAGTCCAGCATGCCCCCCAGCCGCACGTGGAAGCTTTTTCTTTCAGTTGCAACCTTGTGTTGACATTGGCAGCTCTGTGATTTTGCAAACACAGCCATGCATCCTCAAGTGCGTAGAGAAAAAGACAAACCTTCAACAACAATCGAGGCAGCTGCTACCCGGCTGCTTATTTTGAATGTACTTATATACTTCTAGCATTTGTATAGACTTAAATCTGAATGCTCACTTTCCATCAACTCTTCTAGTCAGTGTGTGTGTTATCTCTATTATTTATTTATTTTTTTTTAAGAACCCACTACAGTCGCAGCATGTAAACATGTCAAGCAGACAAACAAAGTCCATCTGGAAACGTGTCTTTCTAATAGACATAACAGGAGCAGAGTTTTAACCAGGCATTGTTTACACATGGTTTGAGATGTTTTTTATCTAACTTTCTAATTTATATTCTACAGGGATTTTTTCGTTTTGTCTTTAGTTCTGCGAGTTGTGTTTAATGAACCCTGCGAGTTTCTTAAATGCCATTTATGGGTATATTTTTAAATGGTTTGCATGGTTAACAAATTTACAGGTGATAAAAGTATGAAGCAAGGCAGTAAACTGGATTTACTCAAGATGTAACCTCAAGCCCCTTTCAGGCTTTTTTCCAAATTTGTCACTTTTCATTAATTTGTTTTTTTTTTCTCCCCACACACGTGTTTCAGGGCAATGTCTCTGGTTTTCCAGCGGCCCCACACAAGTGCAGTTGTCAAAAAAGACAAGCGACTCATGGCCGAGGTGAACGCCTCCCCGCTCAAGCACTTCGTCACCGCCAAGAAAAAAATCAACGGTATCTTCGAGCAGCTCGGCGCCTACATCAAAGAGAGCTCAGGCTTTCTGGAAGGTTAGTGCTCACCAGTGGGCTGTAATCCGAACTAAAGAGCATCCTGTAGTCAGCATCGTTATACTATGAAGCTGATAAATATGGCTCCAGGAATTTCAAGCGCAATGGTTTAAGGTTGTATGTCAGTCGTGACATCCTCCTGCATTCTGAAGCGTTTAAAAGAATTGTGAAGGGTTATAAACAGATCAGATTGACACAGACTGCCTTATTCAGCACTATTACAGACCAGAAACGAGCTATACACTCGTTTCACGTAAACATCTCACTTAGAACATTAGTAATGTCATCCAGAACAACTTTTCTTCTTAACATTGCTCTTTACAAAAAAAATAAATAAATACAAGCAGTTACTCCAAACTTCTCATGTTTATTGTGCTGTGCTTGTTAGACAGTCACAGCAACCTCTATAGAAGTAACACTGATAATCCTGTAACTATAATAACACGAAGCAAATATTTTCCACTTGTCCTTAGAGCCAGAGGTTACTATCAGGGCTTATCTTGATATCAAAGTGTGTTGTGTTTATGTAACAGAGACCTACAACAATGAAGAGCTGGATCCAGTCACTACGGAGGAGCAGGTGGCCGAGGCACGGGGATACCTATCCAAGGTTTCAGGGATCGGCGAGGTGCTGTCCCGTAGACACATGAAAGTGGTGTTTTTTGGCAGGTACGTGTTCATGTAGACTTCCTAATATGTGCTATTTGTGTGACTCATTTTTCGACTATGTTCAGACCTGGGTATAGAAACACAGGCTCAGGCACATGCTTGGAACATACAAATGAAAGTGTTTATTGCGCAGGGTGTGGATTCTTTTATACGTTTTGTAACACAGCCAGGACTGCGTTTGCATGTGGGATATGTTTGAAGAGTGCACAAGGTTTAAAGAATACACATCAGTCACTTCAATTTAGAGAACTGGCTTTTCTTATTAGAGGGTTTGTACAGTGTCTACTTTGTAGTATACACACACACACACACATATATACGTACTACATGGACACATGCATATTGGTTCTAAAAGAAATGTATGTATGAGTGTAGACACTAAATGGAACCTATATTGTTTCTAATTATAATGTATTTTTTTCTGTTTTATTCTGAGCCTAAATGATCTGATGTACGCTCAGTAAACACGATGCATTAATTTCTTTTTTGCTGAGAACTATTCAGATAGTGCTTGCTTGACTTTGTAGTTTCGCCGTTTACACACAGGACAAGCAACGGCAAGAGCTCCGTGATCAATGCCATGCTGTGGGACAAAGTTTTACCATCAGGCATTGGCCACACCACTAACTGCTTCCTGCGGGTAGAAGGGACTGACGGCAACGACGCGTTCCTGCTTACAGAAGGATCCGAGGAGCAGAAGAGTGTTAAAGTGAGCAATTTCGAGCAATATAGAGATGTTTATTGTACCCACAATGCAATTCTAGTTATACTGTTCGCACCTTTATGTCTTTTTCAGCATTCAGACTTTAAGCTAAACTCTTAAGCACATAGTTCGGCAGTGAATCATAATTCTTTCGAAAATATGTCTTGTCCTTTGCCTGTTCATGCCCGAGATCTTGGCCAGGCAGCGCACGCTTCAATAGTCTAGGCACAAACGTCTCAAAAGTTTCTGATTGTATTTTATCAGTCAGCAGATGAAAACAGCAAATCCTACACCCTTTAAGCCCATATGTCTCAGCATAGCTTGTCCAACTCGCATCATTTACGCTCCACTTTTAGGGGAATAAAATCAGAATAATCCTTTATACGGGAAGCATTTTGTGTATACGGAAGGAGTCTCCAGTGTCCGCATGTGAGACTAAAAGCTGCAACTTGATAGAGAACAATGGGTTTTGTGGCTGTTCTGTAACATAAGATGCTAGCACCCCCCCCCCCAATTGTTGTATTAATTTCAAGAAGATAATAGAGCTTGGTGAGGGAACAACTGTTAATAACGTCAGTAATTCAATTAATTATATGAATGTTAAGTGTTCTTTAATTAATTTCAGTTGCTGAGGTGTAAAAGGAATAAAACACTTCAGGATTTTGTAGCTCGCATTATATTAAGACATCGTCCTGTTGATGCTTATTTCCCTCTGTCTAGAGGCAATTTGGGGAAAACTCTTGTATATTTATGGAATTGTATTTTATTAGGCCCATATAAGCTGAAGGATTTAACACTAGAGAACTTTCAGTCTGCTCATCCAGTTGGCCTATAATTAGTTTTACATGAGTGTCGAAGGCAGTGCTGCCAGCTGTCCAAGGACCACACGTTCGTTTTGTTTTTTTGTTTTTTTTTTTGCTACCTGAGCTCTGGTCTCATGACCCACATGTTGCACGAGAAAGCTATCTTCTGGAAAAATCCATGCAGGGATATTAAATCAGCATTTGCACATGGCTGCCCCTTTTTCTTTTTTTTAACAGTATGCACGATGTTCAGGTAGATAACCAGGGATACTAACATATTTCTGAGATTATGTGCTGCTCGAGATCAAAGCCCTTATCGGTATTTATACATCGCACAGCCGCAACGTGCTACCAATGCATGACGTGCTGATACTCGCACGCTTTCAGGCACGTACCACTTTTCTGCTTTTGCTAGTCTGTCTGATGTAAGGCATAACGATAAACGCAGATGCACAGCTGTCTCTCCTGCTGAGCTGCCTCATGTTTCACACGGCCTTTTAAACTGAAGCCGTATTACTCTAGTGTTCACTCAGGCGTCTACGGTATTTGCAGAGACAAAAACTTGCTTGTGCACAATCGAGTGTATAGTCTCATAAGTGCCTTGATTGTGTTGGACGTATTTATCATTTCTCACACAGCACTGGTCCTTCCTGTCAAGCAGAATGTCCTGGTACGGGCTTTCATCTTTTACCTCATTTCAGTGCTCTCGCTTGTACAGACCGTCGAACACAGCATGCAGTTGACCCGGCGTCCGTCTGCTGCCATTTTCTAAAGGGCTGAGGAAGTCACCTTCAGTGCAGTCTAATGTGCTCACTCTGTATAAAGAAATAGCGGTGCCGGCATAAATGCACAGCTGTTAAAAGTAAATAAACAATATAAACAGATATACAGCGGACTGTTGTGAACCGTACCAGACGGTCAAATTGGATTCAGTTGTTAACCCAAAAAGAACTCAATGGATTGCCTTGGTAATGTAATTGAGGTGTAATAAGCACTAGATTGTGCTTAGGTGTTTTTCGTGTGTGTGTGTGTGCGCGCATGCAGACCGTGAACCAGCTGGCCCATGCCCTGCATCAGGATCAGGATCTGGATGCGGGAAGTCTGGTGTGTGTCATGTGGCCCAAAGCTAAGTGTGCTTTACTTCGCGATGACCTGGTACTCGTGGACAGGTGAGCAGACCAATCCGACACACACAAATAGGTTTATGCAATCCTTGATCTAAGTCTTTAGGTTCCCAAATTTAGGAATTTCTGGAAGGTCTATTCTATGATTTTTGTCCAAGTCATTTTGTCGCTTTAAATTGTAGTTACCATTTATTAAAACGTAATTTTTCTATACTATTTTTTCTTCTTTTTTTAATCTAGGTTTTCGTCAGTGAAATTCAGGGTAAAGTCAGGGAATATGACTTGGCTTAGAGAGGGAACCCTTGTATTGAACATTGCACAGATCCTGGTATGACCCTATATATTCGCCTTCTTTCTCCAGCCCAGGAATTGACGTTACCACAGAGTTGGACAGCTGGATCGACAAGTTTTGCCTGGATGCTGATGTTTTTGTGCTGGTCGCCAATTCCGAGTCTACGCTGATGCAAACAGTAAGACTTTATCACAGCTGAGTGTTTACTAAGCATTGATCCTAGAGATTGGATTTGCATTTGACTCTGCGTGGGGAGTGTAGTATGTCATAGGAGCTCGGAGAATGTCTGGAATTTTCCCTCTTGCCGAGAAGAGGCGTTAGAACCAGGGGCTTGGTTTGTTAGCACATTTTATTTGTGTAGGCTTTGTAAAAATCTAATTTCTCATTCTGTTTGTAGGAGAAATCGTTTTTCCACAAGGTGAACGAGCGACTCTCGAGCCCTAATATATTCATCCTGAATAACCGCTGGGACGCTTCAGCCAGCGAGCCCGAGTACATGGAGGAGGTATGGTAGCATAACTTGACCCGACATGTGACCTAGTTTCTGTTCGAATGACCCGTGACCTAGTTTCTGTACAAATGACACCATGCAGTAGGAAAGCACCAGTGCACATTCCCACTAGCAACATAATAGGACCCCGTTAGAGAGTGAGAACATGGTCTTGTGTAGTTCGATAGTGAAATGGAAAGGTCAACAGTGCCCCCTGACCTTTCTGGATTTATTCTAGGATGATTGCTGCTTTTGGATTTAAAAGCGAACTGGTGAGGTTTTTACAAAAGTACTGATTTGAAGATTATCCGTATCTCTCTGATTTTGGACTATATTAAGATTTGACTTGAAACAACCACCATCAAGCAAATAACAGAATCCCATAGTATATATTTATAATATATATATTTATTTATGGTCAGTATCAGTGTGAAGTTCTTATAATTGCATCAGAAAGTTATTTGGTTTTGGCCACAACCTGCAGCTATGTATTTTATTATTATTATTATTATTATCCTGTTGAAAGTCCTGTTATCTGTCCATATATTTTGCTTTACCCTTCTTTGTCTGATTCACACAGAATATGATATCTGTATAATATATACAGTATACATACACATTACAGTAAGTCCCAGACTTGAGCACTTCATAAATATAGTTTTTTTTTAAGTCCGAGTCCAACAAAGTGACTTTTATACACCTTAGACACAAACACTGGTGTCAAAAGTTCATTTAATGAATTAAATTCATTAAACAGGTATAGATAAAAAGTATTCTTTTTAAAAAATAAAAAAACAATAGGAATGAAATGGGAGTAATGAGGCTATTTAAAATGTAAGGAGTAGAAAGTACAGATCATTTTGGGAAAATCTAAGGAGTGGACGGAAAAATTCGGCTGGAAAATAATTAAAGTAAAGTATATATATATGTGTGTGTGTGTGTGTGTGTGTGTATGTGTATATATATATATATATATACAGACGTGGACAAAATTGTTGGTACCCTTTGGTCAATGAAAGAAAAAGTCACAATGGTCACAGAAATAACTTTAATCTGACAAAAGTAATAATAAATAAAAATTCTATAAATGTTAACCAATGAAAGTCAGACATTGTTTTTCAACCATGCTTCAACAGAATTATGTAAAAAAATAAACTCATGAAACAGGCATGGACAAAAATGATGGCACCCCTAACTTAATATTTTGTTGCGCAACCTTTTGAGGCAATCACTGCAATCAAACGCTTCCTGTAACTGTCAATGAGACATCTGCACCTCTCAGCAGGTATTTTGGCCCACTCCTCATGAGCAAACTGCTCCAGTTGTGTCCGGTTTGAAGGGTGCCTTTTCCAGACTGCATGTTTCAGCTCCTTCCAAAGATGCTCAATAGGATTGAGGTCAGGGCTCATAGACGGCCACTTTAGAATAGTCCAATTTTTTCCTCTTAGCCATTCTTAGGTGTTTTTAGCTGTGTGTTTTGGGTCATTGTCCTGTTGCAAGACCCATGACCTGCGACTGAGACCAAGCTTTCTGACACTGGCTAGTACATTTCTCTCTAGAATTCCTTGATAGTCTTGAGATTTCATTGTACCCTGCACAGATTCAAGACACCCTGTGCCAGACGCAGCAAAGCAGCCCCAGAACATAACAGAGCCTCCTCCATGTTTCACAGTAGGGACAGTGTTCTTTTCTTGATATGCTTCATTTTTTCGTCTGTGAACATACAGCTGATGTGCCTTGGCAAAAACTTCGATTTTTGTCTCATCTGTCCACAGGACATTCTCCCAGAAGCTTTGTGGCTTGTCAACATGTAGTTTGGCATATTCCAGTCTTGCTTTTTTATGATTCGTTTTCAACAATGGTGTCCTCCTTGGTCGTCTCCCATGTAGTCCACTTTGGCTCAAACAACGACGGATGGTGCGATCTGACACTGATGTTCCTTGAGCATGAAGTTCACCTTGAATCTCTTTAGAAGTCTTTCTAGGCTCTTTTGTTACCATTCGGATTATCCGTCTCTTAGATTTGTCATCAATTTTCCTCCTGCGGCCACGTCCAGGGAGGTTGGCTACAGTCCCATGGATCTTAAACTTCTGAATAATATGTGCAACTGTACTCACAGGAACATCTAGTTGCTTGGAGATGGTCTTATAGCCTTTACCTTTAACATGCTTGTCTATAATTTTCTTTCTGATCTCTTGAGACAGCTCTTTCCTTTGCTTCCTCTGGTCCATGTCAAGTGTGGTACACACCATATCACCAAACAACACAGTGATTACCTGGAGCCATATATATAGGCCCAATGGCTGATTACAAGGTTGTAGACACCTGTGATGCTAATTAGTGGACACACCTTCAATTAACATGTCCCTTTGGTCACATTATTTTCTGTGTTTTCTAGGGGTACCATCATTTTTGTCCATGCCTGTTTCATGAGTTTATTTTTTTACATAATTCTGTTGAAGCATGGTTGAAAAACAATGTCTGACTTTCATTGGTTAACATTTATAGAATTTTTATTTATTATTACTTTTGTCAGATTAAAGTTATTTCTGTGACCATTGTGACTTTTTCTTTCATTGACCAAAGGGTACCAACAATTTTGTCCACGTCTGTATATATAGTGTGTGTGTGTGTGTGTGTGTGTGTATATGTATGTATGTATGTATATATATATTACACACACATACACACACACACACCCATAGGGAAAAAACCTGTGACTGAAATGGGCACATATGCAAATAAATAATACCTGAAAGGTTTCTTTTCTTTCTGGTCTGTGGCCTGGTCATTCTGGAGCTTTGGCTGATATGCTGACTGATTAACTATGTTCATCTTAGAAATCGATACCACTTTTTACTTTTCTGTTGGAGTCAAGCTCGTTGTTCGTTTCAGGTCCGCCGGCAGCACATGGACCGCTGCACCAGTTTCCTTGTCGACGAGCTCGGGGTGGTGGACCGAGCGCATGCCAGCGACCGGATCTTCTTTGTGTCCGCTAAAGAAGTGCTGCAGGCACGCGTGCAGAAGGCCCAAGGCATGCCTGAAGCAGGTAATCTCTTAATTGTACAGGTGTCTTAAACAGGATCCAACATGGTCCTCACAATCGATGTTATATTGGTTTAGAAGTCCCCTGATCTTATTTCCTTTCACTGCCATACAGGTGGCGCATTGGCTGAAGGATTTCAAGCTAGAATGTTTGAATTCCAGAATTTCGAGCGCCGTTTTGAGGTAGGTATTTGTAACTATCTGAGACACTACACTGTAAACATCCAGGGGTGTCAAACTCATTGTCACAGTGGGTAACATCAGCATTATGATTGGTCTCGAAAAGGCCAGTTGTAACTATGAAAGTATATAGTTCTCATAACACAAAAGACATTTTTCTCCTTAAAGCACAAACATCCAATTTCTTTCCATCTTTCTTGGAAGTGCCTCTTGGTAAAATCACCCTCTGTAAACGATGATGTGGGATACACTGCAATCAAGTGGCTGGATGGCGGTCAATTTGCGGATAACAGATGCATGCATTATGGGAGATGTAGATTATTGTCAATGCTTTATTGCAGCATAGCCTTATTTTATAACAATAATACACCTTTTATGCTCCTTCGGGCCCCATAAAATGTCACGGAGGGCCACGTTCAGTTTGACACGCATGATCTACACTAACATGTCTGGGTCATTTCTTTATTGGTCTGTAATTCGTCTGTGTGATTTGTAGGAGTGTATCTCCCAGTCAGCTGTGAAGACAAAGTTTGAGCAGCACACTGTGAGGGCCAAGCAGATCTCCGAAGCTCTACGACTCATCATGGATTCGGTGCATGTGGCAGCCCAAGAGCAGAGGTGTGAAACGCTACACATTGGTCGCCGGGAGAAATGCATCTAGTATAATTAGTTGAATTGGTGATCGCTGTTCTCTGTGGGTGGGGCACGGTGGCGTAGTGGTTAGCACGTTCGCCTCACACCGCCAGGATCCGGGTTCGATTCCCGTCTCGGGAATGTGTGTGGAGTTTGCATGTTCTCCCCGTGCCTCAGGGGGTTTTTCTCCGGGTTCTCCGGTTTCTCCCGGTCCAAAAACATGCATGATAGGTTGATTGGCACCTTGGAAAATTGTCCCGAGTGTGTGAATGTGTGTGTGCCTTGCGATGGGTTGGCATTCCATTCAGGGTGTATCCTGCCTTAATGCCCATAGATGCCTGGTAGATGATTTCCATAGACGCCTGAGATAGGCACAGACTCCCCGTGACCCGATGGAAGATCGGATAAAGCGGTAGAAGATGAATGAACGAATGAATGTTCTCTGTGGTCTAGAAAGCACTATAACATAGTACAAATGAACTTTTTAATGATCTGAAACTGGCTTTTAAATGATCATGGATGTATGGGTTTGAGTAAGTGTGTGTATGCAAAATGTTCCTTCAACTAAATCTCATTGGATTGTTAATTCAGGATCCACTGCCTGGAAACGAAAGAAGAGCGGGAGGAACGGCTGGATTTCATCGATAAGCAATTGGATCTGCTCACTCAGGACTGCAAGCGCAAGATTAAGAAGATCACAGAAGAGGTTGAAAAACAGGTAACACAAAAGCATTGACTTGCCAAGATTCGAAGAAATAAATCATGCCTAGATTTGAGAAACACTGTTTTGGGACATTTTTTTTGACAGTAAAAGCACAGCCCCATGTATTTACTCGTAATGAGGTTTGTGTTTGCATGCTACCTAGTGGTCAGAAAAATTAAACGTAGACGTCGAAAATGGGGAATAATTAGTTGCTTTTAACGCGTTACATATGCAATTCACTAAGCTTTGTGTGCTAATGCTTTAAATATAAAATTGGAAAAATGTAGAAAACTATCAAAATTAATTAAAAAAAAACAATACAGTAGTAGCACTATAGTTTAATAGTCCTTTTTTGTCTGTCAATTAAATCTTGAATTCATAATATAAAACGGACAGTAATTATCCTGTATAAACTACCCATCAAGCTTATGCGCCTGTGTGTATGGAGACACTGTTTTTTTTTTTTTTTTTTTTTTTTAATTCCGTCTGCCTTTCAGGTGTCAAATGCAATGGCAGAGGAGATCAGGAGATTGAACGTGCTGGTAGATGATTTCCATGTGGACTTTCATCCCTCGCAAGTTGTCCTTAAAGTCTACAAGAACGTGAGTCCGGCAGTCATTTTTGCTCGATATGGGTTTGCTTTCGCTTTCGCTTTTTTAACCTGCTGTTTATTGTTGACAGCCAGACCTGCAGGGTGGAAAGTCCCCAGCTTTCCTAACCCCTATTTATTTCATGTGTTTTTCCATTGCAGGAGCTTCACAAGCATATAGAAGAGGGTCTGGGGAGGAACATGTCTGAAAGGTGTTCTAATGCCATCAGTGGAGCGCTGCAAAGCACGCAAACCGAAATGATCGGTCAGTACCACTAGTGCTGTATGAGAAGACAATGCCTATTGTTGACTGACACAGTTTATACTAGAGGATCGACTGGTAGTGGATTTTACTAATTGGTCGGATCGTACATACTGATATCCGACTAATAATCTAGTGTTTATTAAAAAGGATCCTGTATTTTTTAAAAATAACACTCCATGTAAAATAATACTGAATTTTCTTTCAAAAATGAAAAATAAATCTAAATGTAAGATTTATGTGAAATGGTAATTCTCTAAAATAAGATTTAATGTATACAATTCACTGAAGTTAGTAAATTCTTTAAGCAGTTTGTTTATTTCATATATTTACTAATGCATCTTTTAAATTAGATTCATTTTATTTGACCTTTTAACTACAGTTAGTACACTGTGAGCTAACATGAATAAGATGCATCAGTCTCACGTCAAAACAAACAGCACGCAGTGTCAGTGATTTGCCTCTAGAGGCCGCTGTTGTACTGCATAACGGCAGAGCCCGCTACCAGGGTATGGATTTATAACCTTGCAAACTATCTGCGCCGATTAATCTGCAAAACCAAAGAATTGGTCGACTTGGATTTTATACCAATTCATGCTATGCTGGATTAACCGACTTCTCCATTGTATGTACCTCAGATGGCCTGAAGCCCTTACTGCCCGCCTCAGTGAGAGAGCAAGTGGATAAGATGGCAATCAGACAGTGTTTCAACCTGTGCTACGACCTCAACTGTGACAAGCTGTGCAGCGATTTCCAGGAGGACATCGGCTTCCACTTCTCCTTGGGCTGGACCATGCTGGTCAATCGCTTTCTTGGCCCTAAGAACACTCGCCGTGCCCTCATGGGTTACAACGACCAGGTAACATCTGGCTTTTTTGGATGATGCTATTTAGATTTACTGTTGGCTGAATCTAGCTAGGGCACGGTGGCTTAGTGGTTAGCACGTTCGCCTCACACCTCCGGGTTCGATTCCCTTTTCGGCCGTGTGTGTGTGTGTGTGTGTGTGTGCCCTGCGATGGGTTGGCATTCCATCCAGGGTGTATCCTGCCTTAATGCCCATAGACGCCTGAGACAGTCACAGACTCCCCGTGACCCGAGGGAAGATCGTATATAGCGGTAGAAGATGAATGAATGAATGAATCTAGCTAACAGGATGTATGTTCATAATGATACAAATCGATTAGAACTGGATTGAAATGCATATCTCCCTTTCATTTATCATTTAACTCCCTATAATATTGATCCTATTATTAAAAGAAGTCTGCATAACCCTGCATAAGGATTGTGTGGATGTTTGTGGAAAATAAAGCCAATTGTGTCTCGTCAGGTTCCCAGACCTTTGGCCATCACTCCTGTTGGTACTGCCATGCCACCCTTTCCACAGGGCTCATTGACCCAGGAAGAGCTCATGGTCTCTATGGTGACAGGACTTGCTTCACTAACGTCCCGGACGTCCATGTGTATCATAGTCGTCGGAGGAGTTGTAAGTTATCTGTTGTTAAACATTCTGATGAGGTCTTTTTTTTTTTTTACTGGATGCCTAGAGACGCAACTTCTTAACTTGTGCACATTTTTGTGTCAGATCTGGAAAGCTGTCGGTTGGAGGCTCATCGCTTTGTCATTTGGGCTCTATGGCCTCCTGTACGTGTACGAGAGGCTCACGTGGACCACCAGAGCGAAAGAACGGGCGTTCAAGAGGCAGTTTGTGGACTATGCCAGCGAGAAGCTGCAGCTCATTGTCAGCTATACCGGCTCCAACTGCAGTCACCAAGTCCAGCAGTAAGTTTCAGTTCATTAGGAGAGATGAAGAAGAGAGTCTCATGGATATGGAGAGAGAGAGAGAGAGATAATGATAGAAAGAAAGAAAGAAAGAGAGAGATGCCTAAATGAATCATTGTTTATATGCTAGCTATCCATCTGTCTAACCATCTGTCTGAAAAATAGAATGATTCATGTAGTCAGAGTCACATCAAACAAAAATACTGTATGCATGTAGAAATTGATTTTAATAGACATATAATAATAATAATAATAATAATAATAATAAACAACAAAAAACTTTCCAACTAATCAAAAATCGACGAGTATAGCTTTTGTTGGAAATGTACCTAAATCTGATTGTAGTGAATGTGTACTTTCCTGCATCCTTATTTTCTCAAAGTGCTTGAAGTTTACAGTTTAATCAGCTGTGATTTAATAGAAAAATAGGCGTCTGTTGTGTATTTAGTTTATTCTTTATTCTTTATTAAAAAACAAACAAACATTCCATATGTTAATGAAATGGATGTTTATTTTTACCAGTCTCTAACTGGGATTTTCATCAGGCAAATTCTCAGACAATCAGCTTTAACCCAAAAAACAACAACAAAAAAAAAAAAAACCCAAAAAACAACAACAAAAAACGCATTAATGTAATAAATGGGCAATATGAGCGGGTGCTCATTTGCGCCCTCTGGTGGCCAAAGCTCTGTACTGCATTTGAATGTCTTTTAAGATGGCTGTGTCCCAACAAGGTACTTGAAATTCACATTTTTGCTAGCTAATATGTATGTGTCCGTTTCGTCCAGGGAGCTGGCAGGGACCTTTAACCAGCTGTGCCAACAAGTTGATGTGACACGACAGCAGCTGGAAGAAGACATCCAAGACATGAACCGCAAAATCGAACTCCTGGACACTTTACAGAGCAAATCCAAGCTGCTCAGGTAACACCTTGAGAGAATTCCCAGAAAAATAAATATATGCGGCTTTATATATAAATATATATATATATATATATATATATATATATATATATATATATTTTTTTTTTTTTTTTTTTTTTTAAATATTTATTTGTTTGTTTTTTTCTGTAGGAACAAAGCTGGTTGGTTGGACAGCGAGCTGAACATGTTCACCCAACAGTACCTTAATCAGAGGCGGTAAAGGAAAACCAATCAAAATATTTAACAACGTGACCAACGCCAACGATATTCCCTTCTACTGCTGCGTCAGTTGTTCCTCCCCGTTATTCTGCTCATTCAAATACTGAGATCGTATAGCCATGCTTTAACACAAGAGAACAGGAAAGACTTAATCGTACCAAATCAGACAGAAAAGTACTGTACTCTTGGGGTTTATTTGCATTTGATGTGCACTGAGGTAGCGTAAGTGTAAAGGCACCTTAAAGTAAGGTAATCTTTTATTTAAACACGTATTTTCTTTATTCTCTTTGGGCAAAGAGATTGTTGATGTGACTGAATAAATTATTTATTTCTTCTTTGCATTGTGAAGATGTCTCGGCTGTTGTCGTCTGGGACTGGCAGCGATACTCTGCTGTATGCAAAATGCCACAGAGAAAACAAAGATGATCACGTGAGCTCATGTAATGAAATGAATACAGGAAGTTGCTTTTCGTGTCTAATGAGTTTAGCAGGGTAGGACTGTGTGTGTTTCAGCCGACTGAGAAGTGTGTGTGTGTTTGTGTGTGTGTGTGTGCAGATGTGCAAAACATGACGTGTCTATAGGTTTACTTGGAAATGTGGTAGTTCGGGGAAACACTGTGGAGAGAAACGTTTCTCGATCTAAACCAAGACCAAAAGTTATTATCATTAGGACTTTATCGAAAAAGGGAAAAATGTTAGAAATTCTAATCCGGTCTGGTTGCGTGATGGACAGTTTTTAACAGATAAATAAAGTCCATCCGCAGACACACACACATTAATCAATCAGTATGTTTATGATTAGTGAGAAGCAAACCAGGTTTCTTTCTTTCTTCTTTTCTGTTATTATTCCCCCTTTATTCTTCCTTTCTTCATGTCTTTCTTTCTCTTATTATTGCCTCTTTCTTTTTCTTTCTTTCTTCTTTTCTGTTATTATTCCCCCTTTATTCCTCCTTTCTTCATGTCTTTCTTTCTCTTATTATTGCCGCTTTTTCTTTCTTTGGCTTCTGGTCTTTTCTGCTCTTATTCTTTTTTTCTTTCTTTC
>JACRUU010000005.1:32866492-32978992 GCA_030449085.1 Kryptopterus vitreolus
GATGATAAAATGATAAAAATATAATGAATAGACACTCTCTCTGTTTCTTTATTTTACCATGATAGGGATTTTTTTACCTTACTAGTACCGGGTTGGACCCCCTTTTGCCTTCATAACTGCCTAAATCCCTCATGGCATAGATTCAACAAGGTACTGGAAATATGCCTCAGAGATGTCGATATTGGTCCATATTGACATGATAGAATCACACAGTTGCTGCAGATTTGTCGGCTGCACATCCATGATGCGAATCTCCGGTTCCACCACATCCTAAAAGTGCTCTATTGGATTGAGATCTGGTGACTGTGGAGGCCATTTGAGTACAGTGAACTCATTGTCCTGTTCGAGAAACCAGTCTTTATGATTTGTGCTTTATGACATGGTTGGAAGTCGCCATCAGAAGATACAGAAGTTACACTGTGGTCATAAAGGGATGGAGCAACAATACTCATGTAGGCTGTGGCGTTGACATGATACTCAATTGGTCAATTAATGTGCCCAAAGTTGAATTTCTGCCATGTGATTAGCTGATTAGAAATGTGCTTTAATGAGCAGTTGGACAAGTGTAACTAATAAAGTGAGTGTATAAATTAATATTTTTAAACACAATTTTTTCCCTGTAAAGCTGAACTCTTACTGAATTCAATATTTAATCTTTGATGAATAATCTGGGGGGGCACGGTGGCTTAGTCGTTAGCACGTTCGCCTCACACCGCCAGGGTCCGGGATCGATTCCCGTCTCGGCCATGTGTGTGTGGAGTTTGCATGTTCTCCCCGTGCCTCAGGGGGTTTTTCTCCGGGTTCTCCGGTTTCCTCCCGGTCCAAAAACGGTAGGTTAATTGGCACCTTGGAAAAATTGTCCCTAGTGTATGAGTGTGTGTGTGTGTGTGTGTGTGTGTGTGTGTGTCCAGGATCCAGGGTGTATCCTGCCTTAATGCCCATAGACGTCTGAGATAGGCACAGGCTCCCCGTGACCCGAGGGAAGATCGGATAAAGCGGTAGAAGATGAATGAATAATCCTCTAACTAAATATGGTAGTGTTTTAAGCAAAATGACAAAGGTGTATACAAGTTGCGTTTAGAAGTAAACAATAAACTAGCTTACTTTATACTTATACTTTATTTAGTTACTTGGTTAGCTGGAGTTCAACTTGTTGCATTTATATAAACTGCACTTTCATCAACGTGACCTTTTATAATATGAGGTTAACAACAGCGACCCCTTCTGTTCATTTAAGTTCAATGGCGTGCTTTTGCTGCTGTTGTAAAAAAGCCACAGGTCTGTTAATGCACAGCAGGATTTCAGAGTACTGAAGGAGAACAAGCCTTACACTGCTACAGTGTTCATGGCAGGTAGTGAATCTTTTCTTTTAAAAGTAAAAAAAAAAATACATCGTACTGACTCTTTATGCCGTACAAGCTATTTTATCCGTCTTTTACAAAAGAAAACACTTCCTTTCATTAGGCCTGCGTGTATGCAGAAAACATCGTCTTTAGTGCATGTATCTTTGTACACTGGACAGAAATGCATACTTAAAGAGCATCACTCATACATCGTCACTTACTGGGATAGTTTTTTTTTGTACTGGGATAGTTATTTTTTGTACTGGGAGTGTAGATCTGGTAACGACGAGGAACATAAACATTCCCAGGAATAATGGGAGCACAAAAGGAATTAGATGGCTGTGTGGGGGTGATATTACATCAAGAATTACCAGAGAATTTTTATTTACTTAATTGAAACGTTTAAACAAGGCTATATCCCATAATTTCTCCGGTTGCTTATTGGTAAACATTGTGCATCTTTGTTGTAAGCAATGTGGATATTTTCCCACGAAAGTCTGATGCCACCTTGAGGCACTATGTGAAATGATCACACAAATACATAATATATATTCAGTATATATTCAATATATAATAATATCCATTAGAATATATAGTATTATCGATATCACGATACTCTGCTGAGATGGATAGATTTATAATGTGCTATTAGAATGTTTTTGAAATCGAATTATTTTGTGTGTTATTGGGAGTTGATGGACTTGTATCAATATATTTGGTTAGATTATTTAGAAACACTAATGTGTTCTTACAAATGTGCCTTCTGAAAGAGACCTGGGTAACAGCGTCATATCGGAAATGCAGTGCTCAATACAGACCCCTAGTGGATTAACAGAGAAATATAAAGCTTTCAATTCAGTTCTATATATCTGTCTGTCTGTCTGTCTGTCAGATTGTATCCTGCATGGTAGTGTGTTGTGTTAATATAGTAAAATGTCGTGTTCATGATCTCATAAGTGAACTAATAATTATTTGCACAGGTAGTGTAACGAAACATGTTTCACACTCTTCCACATAGTGACTAATAATGCTATTTAAACTAAAACAAGATTTGTTTTAAACAGCATACTTGTTTTTCTCACTTACATAAAGAAACCGCTTGGCATCGTGATTTAAAATAAGAAAAAAAAAGACATTAAACAGCAGGAAAAAGCACATAAATGCCTTCCTATGCCTATTGCACAACAACCGCTGACTAAGAACAGTTAGTGCTAAAAAATGCTTTCGCACTCGTTACCACAATAAAACAGCAAAAAGAAAAAAAGAGCGGACTTAAATAAAACTTCTGTATAAATGCCATTTTTCCCACCCAGGGATTGGGTTACTGTGCTCCCTGGATTCCCGTCTGTTAAAATGATGGTGTCATTGTCAAAAAATAAGTGCCTAACAACGCTTCAGTTGCCTAACAACAGGCCCAGCTTTGTATGAATACACAACTTGGATCTAAATCCCAACATGGACACGTTTCTGCCACTCATGTAATAAAACGCTTGCGAGATTTCCAGCACTAGCTTGATTTTATTTTATTGAATTTTGTCAATTTGCTGTGTTTCAGTGTTTGTTTTTAGAAAGTTGTTCCCAAGACGAGGAGGGAATATTTCGAATGAAGAAATTCGTTCCGCCGATGCCACCCGATGTCATTTTTCAAAAAAAAAAACACTTCTCTCTAGTTATTAGATGCTGGTCATCGCGGTTTGGCTTTGGCTGAAATATTTGTCTTAGCTCGGTTGCAATGTCGTAAACATATTAGAAATCGGGATGCGGGCGCAAACCAGGAGCTCTTGCAGTAATACGTATTGATTTATCAACGACACAGCTTATTTATGTGAGCAGACTATGCCAGTCTTCTGATGTCATACTGTGTGTGTGTGTGTGTGTGTGTGTGTGTGTGTGGGTGGGTGTGTGTGTTTTGTGTGGGCACGGAGGGACAATATGGTCTTTATGAGCAAGAGCTGCGCTCCAAGGCAGAAACATTGTTCAGCAGTAAAACATTCTGAAACCAAAACCACATGTTCCAAAGTGCAGGACACACTTTACATTGCAGAGCTGTTACTTCAAACGGGACTGGAGGCTCCCGAGTCGTGCCACACCAGTGTTGGACATTACACTTTTTCATTTCTACCTGGAGGCTTAAATGAAGAACAGATTCTGTTTCAGGCATGCTGCAGGAAAGAAAAGGGTGGTGGGGGGGAGTAGCAGTTTGAGACGAAAGGTGATAGAAGAGAGAGGGAGGGAGGGAGAGAGAGATTTTACACACAACCGAGCATGCTGGTTGTTTTCCTAGTCACACAAATGTCTGGTCTGCACAGTGTTTAGTGATTTATTTTTGATGCATGATTACTATATTTGGTCATAAACACTACACAAAATAATGCTTCCACAAATTCCCCATATTTGTGTTGTGCGGTGTCGTGCAAAAAACAATTCGCAGGGGACGAAGCACGGAGCCCAAAACCGCCGGCGCTCGCTCGATCCTTTTCAGCGCTTTGGTTTCGTCATTAATGCAGACACAAATACCTCACACAGAACCCTTTACAGCATGGAGCCGTGAGGCCTCTTCAAAAGTGGCGAGATTTCAAGACTCAATTAAAATGTGCCGGAGCACATAGTCAGCCCCCCCACATACACACACATGAACCATCGGAGCTCGGGCGCGTCTGCAAGAGGATGCTGATACACAAGTTGCAAGTTGCCTTTAGCTAGGGTTGAACCCCTGACCTGGGAGTTGCCCAACTAGGTGACTTTGGGTGCAGTGTGACGTGTTTGTGTTAGTAATGAACAGTTAACAGTGCATCCAAATACACAGGCTTTCGTTTCTGTAAGTGACTGCTGGCGAACACATGTGTGCCTCTGTTCGAACAGGATCCAAAGTGTAGAGACGTCTCTAAAAAAATGTTTGATATTTGGTTTAGGAGGTTTCTGTTTCTGCCAGGAATGGTGTCTTGGTTAATGTAAAACATGAAAAACACACGCAAACGTTCTGTATACAATTTGAATACAGGGAGATATTGTTACCTCGTCTCAAAATGACGTTCCTTTCACACGTGTGTCCGGTCAAGATTTCTGCCTTCTTAATGAGCTTCAGACCATTATTTGGAAAAAAAAGAAGTGTGCAATAATTCCTCTCGACAGAGTTTTAGTCTGATAGTAAGCAATCTAGTGCTGATTTATTCATTAATAGAGAATGATACGATAGTGTACAAATCCATATTATTGCAACACTCAGGTGTAAGGAGAAAGAAAATCGAATTTCTTTAAAAAAAGCCTCAAGAATTCCAACAATGATATGTAGAATAAAATAGAATACAATAGGGTACAACAGAATTATATTTGCAGTATATTACATTTTTGCAGGCTCTTTAAAAACACCATGATCAAAGTTTTTATTGATACCTTTGTGATAAATCCACATGCAGGATAGATAGTGCATCTCTGTTAAGCCTTTATTCAATAGTTAATTATTTCAATCCATGATTATTAATTGTAGGGAGAGAGATTTTTGAAAACATGGAGAAACGTTTATTTTTGCCATATATATATATATGTGTGTGTGTGTGTGTGTGTTGTGTGTGCGTGTGGTGTGTGTGCGTTGTGTGTGTGCGTGTGTGCTTGTGTGCGTGCGTGCGTGTGTGTGTGTGTGTGTGTGTGTGTGTATATATATATATATATATATATATATATATATATATATATAATACTTTATATACTACTAGTATATTAATGCTACGAAATGCTATTAATGCTATTAAATTAATGATAAGATAAATGAAATTACAAAAAAGCAGAAGATTCAGACTTTGAGTTTGATTAAATTGATTAAATTTGATTTCCTCTTATAAATTAAGACGATGTTTGCCAAGTACGCCAATATAATTACTAGAAGTTTCTGTTATATACAGCTTTTCTGCATACTTCCTGCCCAGAGTTGAATATGCACATATTACAGTATACTCAAGGTTTATTCATCTTATTATGAATTAAACCCATGACCCTTCTCTTTGTAACAGGAAGCATTTTTTTCAGACACCATATCTAAAGGCAATCAGTTCATAAATATCTATACCAATTACACTGACAGGCAAAAAGTACTCCAAAACACATATTTCTACACTCAAACTAACTGTTCAGTCACCCGAGTTGAATCTTTTAGTCTGTCGACAGGTGTATATGCCGGTCAACAAGCACATAAAAAGTGAAAAGACCTTAGATTTATTTATTTATTTGTTTATTTTTGGAGAGACACTGCCGCTGATTGTCTTTTAAGTAAATGATAGGACTTGTGGGAGACCCCCACCTTTTAGTACACTTTTGAGCAGTAGGACGATCAAGAGTATCAGATACGCTTTGATATGACCGTATTGCACCTCAAAGAGTCATTTTTGAAATTTTAACATTCATTTCGAACACATTTTTCTAAAACTCTGTGAGAGTAAAGAAGCTGGAAGCATTTTTGTCTTTTTTTGATTCCGTGGGCGTGTTTATTTCATGGCGGATCGATCGTTCGATGTCTTTTTCAGCGAGACAATCGATGTAGCTAGAACAGCTGTCCGGGAGGTGAAAAGTTCTCTTGTCAAAAAGAAAGAAAGGGGAAAAAAAAACCCAGCTTTATTTGATTACAAGGGGATGTATGCCTCTCATTTAGGAGAAATACTACAAAGCCTGACTCCAATCTGAGTCCAGGCGGTTCAGGGCTTGACCGTATGAATCTCCGAAAATAAAGTATATTTTCTCCAAGCGTTTTTTGGCTTTGAAAAACCTCCAAAAGCCCCTTAAGCGACTCCCAGTTTTTTTTTTTCCATCAGGTACCGCTTGCCAGTGACTTACCGCTAATATCTATGTCCAATATAAACAGCGGGAGATCCTATTGTCCTATTCCTTGCTCTCGTCCGTTTGCCGCGTCTTCCCGGCTGTGTTCCGCGATTGCCAATCCCAATTTAATTTATGGAATATTTTCGAGGTAACCGTATACGTCGAGGTGGCAGCGATAACATCTCCAGGCCCCTGTGACAGGCAGGAAACGGTGCAGCGTGCAGTTAATAACATAAACTCCTGGAAAAGGCCGGGCCAAGTGAGCAGAGATGCCGAGAGAAGAGCGAGGAAGTTCGGAGGGATCTAATTGGGAACATGTGAGCTTCTCTCGGTGGAGGATTAGCCAAGAAACGGATCTCGGACCTGAGCCCCGGGATCGCTTTCAATTAGATGCGCCCAGGGCGAGCGAGTCGGAGAGAAAGATTTGGAATGGTGGGCGGAGGGCACAGTAGAAAAGTCTTGCTAGGGCTAGCACGGGGTCATATCTAAGTGGTGCTAATAGAAGGCAACGGGCTTCGAGTTTCCAGAGTGCACTGGCTTTGAACTGCCCTCGATCGAGGCATGAAGAATTGAATATCCTCGAGATGAGGCGCGGGGTCGGTTGTAGGTTTCGCCATTTGACCTGTTGATGCTAAGCTACACTTGTATGGCTTACTTGTCGAAAACAATCTCATTACTACTGAAGCAGCGGGTTGATAATACGAATCAGGCGGCATTGAATTCAGCCGTAGTGCTTCAGAATTAAACACCTACAGAAAACATTTCTTGAGGGAAAAAAAACAAAAACAAATGCCATTTGTATTACTACATTAGCGCGATTCAGCTAGTCGCCTGGAAGTAAGCAATCCAAGTCTGTCACAACAACAAACATGCGACTTTAATTAAAAAAACAACAACAAAAAAAAACAAAAACAGTGCAATACGGTATTCTCTGAGGTTTTCGGCCCTCACGTGCTTGTGCTCGGCAGCAGATGGAAGTGCGCTAGCTCCTTTCACACTCTGCTAATGGCCCTACCTTTTGACACACACTCTGGCATCCACCCAGCAGAACTCCTGCAGCTCTGTTAAGTAAATCTCCCTTTAGGCGGCAGTCACAAATTCGGCATATAAAAACCGAGCACCCATTGGGATGTTTCATTGGTAATTAAAAGTTGAAAGCTTTGTTTTTAAGAGCTCGCCAGTTGACAGACATGCAAGTCGGTATGGAGCTCCGGTAGAGTGCTGGAATAAGTGTAATATAAGTGGATAAATATCATCGCTGGGAAACTTTGACATGGCAACCGAGTTTCGAGACCCCCGGATACTATTCGGTGATGCATAACCATTTAAAAAACATAGGACAAATTAAATCATCTCTCACCTAGCAGCGACAGATTGGTGCTTACACCATGTGACAGCTATGATTGATGCAGTTCGAAACCCTCCTATGGTTGCCGTATACAAAGGCCCACAAAGGCTCATTTCACACTGCGCTCACCATCTTGCTTTCTTGCAAACGTAAGACCTTGATCGTTTCGTTGACGTAGCTTATTTTCCTAACTTTTTTTTTAAATCTTCATAAAAACACACCTAGTTGAGCCTTGTTGTTGTTTTTTTTCTTCCCCCGCGTAATTGAGCTTAAATCGCGTGCTTCGTAAGGACCTCGATGCGTACAGGTTTATAAATCGGCTAGCTGAAGTGTGAAGGCGAGGACGCAAACACGCGACTGTTGACGATACGCCATCCGTGTTCATTCATCAAAGTCGCGGAGTTCTAAAACAGAAAACAAACAGTTCCCCTGATTAGGGTTTTTCGCGACTCACTGTAACGTGTCGGGGGGGGGGGATACACTGTAGCGTAGGGTTAAAGGTCACTTTCTTTTGCACGGCTCGATGAGGTAATTATGTCTTTGTGTTTATTACATGCTCTGCTTCTGTCTCTGTTTCTCTCATTCTCTCCCTCCCTCCCTCCCTCCCCGCTTCCGACTCTCCGCTCCTCTCTCCTCCCTCCCTCCCTCACATTAGGCTTCTCCCTGTGGGTAGAGGTGCCTGAGATGCTGGCTGGGCCATACATCTCTGTCAAAATCTCTATGAATAAATTAACCTTTTAAAGATTAGTGCACCCTAATACCTCAGGGTTTTTACACAGAACAAACACTGAAAAATGTTTTTGCCCCCCCCCTACATCTCTTTCTCTCTCTCGCTCTCTCTTGCTCTCTTCCAAAGTTGGTGTTAGCCATGCGTTGAATCCTTTAACAGGATATAGACACCCTGTTGGATACTTGTGTTTATGACTTATTGTTATATCCTGGAATACGATCGTCTAGTTAATGAATATGTCGTTTCGATGATTTATGGTGAAATCGATGCTTTATTGTCCAAGCAGCAGCAGCAGCAGCAGATCATTGACTGATCTTTTGGTGTATGCATTGAGGTTTAGCTTATAAAAGCACGAACGATTTCTCTGAGTAAAGTAACTTTGATGGGAATTTCCGAACCGTAAGTAGCACTAAAAAACCCCCCCCCCCCCCCCCCCCCCCCTGTTGTTGTTAAACATTTTTTGTGCATTCAAGTGTTTATTTTAATTTTAGATTAATGTTTTTTTTTTTATAGAGCCTATTTAAATGTTTGGGATATACCAAGTTTCGAAATGCTTCCTACAATAGATTTCATTGCAGCGCTTTAGGTTTAGGAATGAAGCTTGCAGAAATGTTTGTGAGGTGAAATTGAACAGATTTCATGAGCAGCTGCGCTTTCTTAGGCCACACCTGGATGCTTTACTTGATCGAGCTGACGGCATTGCAAATATAAATAGTCCGATATGTATGTATGCGTGTATATATATGTATATATATATATGTATGTATATATATATATATATATATATATATATATATATATATATATAATATATATATATATATATATATATTTAATTTTTAATTTTTTAATTTTTTTATTTTTTTTTTGGATGACCGGGGCTGTCCATCTTGGTTTTAAACAAATCAGGGAAATTGTGTGGGTCAGGTTTTAGGTTAAAATTCCTCCTTGGAAAATAAACTCGTCATGTAGATGGGGGGAATATGACATGTATTAACTATGTCATTGGTATTGGGTTACATTTGCAGGACGGACGCGAGGCGTCTCCTGCACTTCCTGACTTCTTACGCGGGCCAACTCGTGTACAGATGATTTCTCCCGCCGTACATTTTACATTTCAAGGCAGGAAAAAAAAGGTGTTTCAGGCACCCATTTGTGCCCATATTCCTGCATATCTTCCCTATTACCTGCTTTAAACCCTGACATTTTAGGTAAGCATTCTCAGAGTTCATTTACGTCTGCAGTGCAGAGAGAAACTTGCCAAGATGAGATCTCTGGAGAAAAAGGCCACTGCTTGAGACGTATTCTGTGGCTAATTTAGTTTTTAGTGAGGAAGCGAGGATTTTATTGCCATAAACTTTTATAATGCACTCCACCTTTTTGTAAGAGATTTTTTTTACCCACTTATGAACCATGTGTCTAGAAGTTGTAAAATGAAGTAAAAAGCACAAGTCTCCATGTCTGGCATTTATATGTACACTTTTGGTAGAGATCATACAGCTGCAATTAATGTAAATACCTTTGAATTACTGGCTGAAGCATTTTTCAGTACCTCTTTCTCCATCACTTATCGATCTGTTACCATCGAACCATTAATGCCTAGAACTAATCCACTGTACCCTCAGTGGATTAGTTCTATATGGCAATGGCCTTGTTACCCAAGACAAGATACAAAAGCTATTTTCCATAGAACAATTGAAATCCATATTACAAAACAGTGTTGCATGCAGTATTAGCATTAGAATGGTTTGTGTGATTGAAAGATGAGTGCGTCTTAAACCTTGGGTTTGGCTTCTCTTCCGCTCTTCAGTGGCAAACAATGCTAGTGGGAAAAGCCAAGCTCTCGTGTTCACAGTAGGTGGCTCCCTAGCACATCATATCCCGCAACCATTTGTCTCATGTCTCTGATACTAAGCTGGTGCTCAGTCAAACACACACACACACACACACACACACACACACACACACACACACACACACACACACACACACACACACACACAGTGGACCACAGCAGTAACAGCCAACATATGGAAATGCTTGATTTGATATAGTGTCATTTTACATTGCAGAAATGAGTGCGTCTTTTTTTTTTCTCTCCATGCTTCTTTTTTTTTCATTCCCTAACGGGTGGACTGCGAAATATGATCCCAGCTAACTACTAGTGTTAAAAATAAAAAACAGACTTGTATTATTAAACCATTAACCACATAGAGGATAAAGGAGCATAAGGTATGAAGAGCCAATAAGGCAAATAATGTGTGTTTTAAACTGGCTATACTAAAATTTTTCGTGTGTGTGTGTGTGTATATATATATATATAGATATATATATATATATATATATATATATATATATATATATATATATATATATATAATATACATACACCAACCACAGATTAGGCTTGGCAAAGTCAATGCATTAATGCAAAATCAGTTATTTACATTTAATTAACTTGTGATTAACTCGAATTGGCGAATGAACGAGACCGAGACAGAAAATACTTTTCTGAGCATTTTTCATTCTAGACAAATTAAAAAACCCCAAATGAATACAGAAGCTTCAGTCCATGTCATTCCCAGTTAATTTCAGCATTGACCTTTCCTCAGCCGCAGTTACCACCGCTTGTAATGTTAGGATGGAATATAAAAGAGGCGATAGATGTGTTTTATTTACAAAAAAACACCAAGCAACGTGCATCTGCTCACGCTTATTAAAATTCCCTGCATTATACCTACAAGCACATTAACAGCAGGTATGAGCTACTCGCTATATTACCATATGTTACCTAAATGTATCACCAGTTAATATGGAAAGCAACCAAATCCAGGAACAGAATTCTTTAAAGGAGCCACGTACCATATTTAACAATTAGAACACCCACAAAAATTACATAGAAATGAATATTAAAAGAATATTTTCTAGAGTAAAATAAATATAATAATAATTAATTATTTTATTTTGAAGAGAGATTTTGAATGAACTTTATATATTTATAACATCTGTCACAATTAGTTATAGTATATTAAAAACATGAAAACAGTATTAATTCATATATGATACTTTCAGAACAGAAAAAATATGTGATTAATGAGTTCACTCATGGATTAATCGCGCTTAAATATTTTAATCTATTGACAGCCATATATATATATATATATATATATATATATATATATATATATATATATATATAATATATTAATTATTTCAAAACCCTTTCAGTAGTAATTTTTATATTTTATATTGTTCTATTATTTTATATTAATTAAATTAATTTATTCATTAAATATAACTTGCATGTGATTGCCATTTTGTTTTACAATTTAAGGTCTAATATGTGGTAGAATTTGTTTCTCCCCATGCTTTTTGCAAAATTCACTGTACTATGTAAAGTCATCAAACCTTGTCTTACCAGTATACAAACTCCACTCAATGCTATATTTCCATATTAACTTTGGCCAATAAAAATGATTCTTTACAAGCTCTGTATTTGTTTTTTTACTTTATCAATGATGAAGGGAGAGACAGAAAAGCATGGGCACAGTTAGACTCCCACAGGTTGGGGGGAAAAAAAATCTGATGCATGTTCTCAGCTGTAAGAAGCCAGTGAGTCTATTTGGGTCAGGTCTACATCCAGACTGAGACCATTGAGACCAGATTGAGACCAGCGAGATCATTTCAGAACTGGGAGAATGGACGGAGGTCTGCTGTTACGATTCTGTCTGATAAAGCAGCAAAACAACACTGCCATCAGTGTTTACTTCTTTATGTGTAATTGGTACCGAGATGTTTTCTCGGGTTTGATGGGAAACATGGTGTTCAGTAGAAACCAAGCTGGCTCATATATACTTATATGTTCATACTGTATATATCATTACTGTATTTATAATATATATATACATATATATATATATATATATATATATATATATATATATATATATATATATATATATATATATATACATGTATTATATATCATACTGTATGTTCTCATTTATTCATTGACTTAGTTTGACATAAATTTCCATAAGAATATTATGAAAGTTTTTGCCCTGGAAGGGACAGGTCATAATTTGTTTCCTGTTACAAAACAGCTTTTATTTACAATATTTGAAATTATTATTTAAATGTTCAATTTGAAGAAAAAAAAAGTACCTAAAGTTTGCTTTTGGTTTTTGAGATAAAAGTTAGGGTACCTCTTGTGAGAGGTACATAAACAAGACTTGTAAGATGTGTGTGTGTGTGTGTGTGTGTGTGTGTGTGTGTGTGTGTGTGTGTGTGGTCACGGACATCAGCGCTTCTGTGCAGTGCATAAGGAAACAGAAGTAAACAAAATAAGCCATGCGCCACATGAGAAACAGACCAACAAGCCACAGACTCTGCTTCAGGCAGAGAGCATGCTGTTACTTCTCTCTTTTTTTCCTTCTTCTTTTCTTAAAATAAATCATATATAAGAAGCAATGAATGAAAAAAAAGAAAAAAAATCACAAGGCGAAAAAAAAACTCATGTTGCGTTGTCATGTTGTCGTCGTAATGAAGAGTGGAACCTGTTGACTCCACGGTAGAACGAAAGCGAATGTTTGTTTTATTAATGTTTTAGACTGTTTTTTTGTTCATGTACAGTTTGTTTTGTGTTAATGAAATCAGAACATAAAAAGCTTGGATAATGTTTTGCTGTTGCTTTCTATCCCTTCTGTCTAATTCATGTGTATACACTCTTTCTAGTGTATTGCATACTAATATTTTACACTTCTTGTATACAGTGTTGGGGAGTAACTGTTTACGTGTAACGGCGTTACATAGTGTAATTACAAAATAAAAGTAATCCGTTACGGTTACCGAGAAAAAAAAAAAGTTAAAATATATTAGTTACTTTTGAAAATGCTAAAGAACACCCCCACCTCAACAATTTGATTCTGATGCAGCTCAGTTTCGAAAAAAAGGAATCAAATGTAATCAGTTACTTTACTTTTATAAAGTAATTGAAAAGTTACACTACTTATTACATTTTGAATAAGGACATTTGTAATCTGTAACCTATTACATGTCCAAAGTAACCTTCCCAACACTGTTTATATACCTGTGTGTGTGTGTGTGTGTGTGTGTGTGTGTGTGTGTGTGTGTGTGTATATATATATATATATATATATATATATATATATATATATATATATATATATATATATATATATATATATATATACTTTTTTATGTTTTAATTTTCTATTATATATATTATCCTTTTTTTTTTTTTTATTCTACATGCTCACGTTAGACACAAATTACAAAGAATTCCACTGCATTTCACACGCTACAGTATATGTATGTGACAATCAGAATTTTCAAATTTATTTATTTGTTTGTTTGTTTATTCAGTTAGCTATCCATCCATCCATCCATATAACTCGACTCGTTTCATAATGCGGGTTTGAATTCCCCGGGCCTGAAAAATGAATAAAGAGTCGGGTGTAAAACGTGTGTTTGTAAAAGGTGACGCTGTTCACGCTTTAGGCCGAATCCCCTTGTGAGCGCTTCCAGCGTTTGGTACACGGTGGAAAACGGAACACGACAAAGAGATTTGTGGTAGTACAGAGAGATGGGAGTTCCTCTAACTGCTATTAAATAAAGCTGTCTGCACCCCAATACGCAAACTTGAGCGAAACACTCGTCTTTGTCCGGCGAAAGCTGATTCGGAGCGCTGTGCTGTTTCGTCGGCTGTTTGTTGTTTCCTGCGAGGCTGCGCTTGAACCGGGCCCTCCTAATCTTGCGTCAGTTGAGACCTCAAACGCCTGTCACCTTCGCTGCAACGCTCTGCTGCCTGTCCCCGATTGGCTGGAGGCAGATTTATTTCTCCCTGTCACAGCCAATCGCGTGGCAGCGCTGCTCAAGGCTCTGTTTAGTTACAGTGACACGCATGCTGATTAGAGGCGGGACATGATGGATGAACCTGGGCTGGGAGTTTTTATCAGCTCATAATGAGCCTGACACTGCGCAGACACACACACACACACACACACACACAGCGACTCACACTCGAGGGTCACGTCTCCCCACATGCACGCTTGCACGGGAGGTCAGGAGCTAACAAACAAAGCATCTTTCCCTGCAGAACAACGTCGGCCAAACGAAACGGACCTGCTTTCGGTCACCGGCGCGGATACTCCATCATCGTTGCCATCATCGTCATCAGCGCTGTCATGCTAAACGGCGCTAACGTTCCCAGTCCTCCTCCTTTGGCAGAAAGTGTGATTGAGTTCCATTTCTGGCCTGAATGAAATAAGCCAATGATGGGAACTTTTGCAGACCCCCTTGATTATGTCAAACCATAAGCAGTACACACTCGTTTCCAACCCGCAGCGGTGGTTTCTGTCTGCGTCGTGTCCACCGTATTTGTGCCAATTCGAAGGGAATGCAGCCTGCGGTGTGTGACAGCTCGGCATGAAGTCATGCTTGAGATTGGGCCGTGAGAAGTGTACCGTTTCAATCTGCCATGACTCCCTGCCTCGGAGTCTCCAGGACTCCTGGGCGAGTCGAGGTTGCCAGGCCACTTTGCCGTCGGAATCCGAGGTGGTTTTTCTTCGTGCGCCGACCTTGACATTGATTTTCATCGTCGCAACGTAATTGTACAGCGACGGCTCACGTGCATATTTATATTGACGTTTGCTTTGGGAGAAGTCGACTCAACAAAATTGCCTGTTTTTTCCCTTCAGCAATTCCACTCCGGGTCTTAAGCCGTCTTATGTAGGTTCTATAGGAGAGGATCTATAGACACAGATACCTTTTATTTAGTGCTGTGCAAAAGTTTTAGGCAGGTGTGAAAATAAAAATGCTGTAAACAAAGAATGCTTTCAGGAATATAAATAATGATTGCTTATTTTTGTCAATTTATGAAATGCAGCATGAGCGAACAAATTAAAAACTCAAGTCAATCAAGTCAAGTCAATATTTGGTGTTACTCCCTTTTCGAAGAAGTAGAAGTACTGGAAGTGATGGCACCCCCCCCCCCCCCCCCCCCCCCAGAGAGCCCTGATCTCAACATCATCGAGTGTGTATGTTGATTACGTGAAGAGACAGAAGGATGTGAGAACGTCACCATCCACAGAAGATCTGTGTTTACTTCTCCAAGATGGAACAACCTACTGTGTGTAAGTGTACCTAGAAGAATTGCTGTTGTTTTGAAGGTAAAGTGTGTTCACACCAAATATTGATTACGATTTATCTATTGTTTATTTAGTTTATTTATTTATCTATTTTTATTTATTTTTATTCACTGCATATTGATTTCGATTTCCATTTCTCTTTTCTTCATTCACTGCAAAATTTCATTCATTGATGAAAGTAAATAATTAACACTTCTGTTCTTTGTTGACAGCATTATTTTCACACCTGCCTAAAACTTTTGCACAGTACTGTATAGAATGCCAGTCAGGAGATGTCGGACGCTTTCTAATCCGGACACAAGGCACTCGGGTGGAGGTGATCTGAATAACGGTCCGACTAGAAGACTAAGAAGTGGAAGGTCGGCCTCTATTAACCATTCGCCTGTGTATACAACATATGCTGGCCAGAACTAAAACATTCGTACGAGTGTTACTGGATTTTAAGTAGCGAGGTTAAGAAATGCAACCTTAGAGGCCCAAAGTGCACTTTCTGGCTTCCTCTCCCCCCTTCTGCCTTTCTGTGTGTCTGCTTCTCTCTCTCTCTCTCTCTCTCTCTCTCTCGCTATGGCCTTTCTCCTATGTAGGGACTGTCGGGTTACATCATAAGGAGCAGTGGCTCCAAATTGGATGCAGCGAGTGAGAAGTTCAGCGTTAGCCTGGGGCCGGGGAATATTTTTCCATTTATTTGGGAAGAGAGCAGCGAGAGTTGAGGGGAATGAGGGGGAGAAAAGAAGCATGACATGCAGACAAAGGGGGCGGAACGCATTACAGGTTAAGTAATGAGTAATCAACAATGGCTCCTTCTGTGCACCCCCACCCCCTCCTCAATCGCGCATGGAAGTGGAGTATGGTTGCATGCCAAAACACCACCACCTATATACGTCTATATACACCTCCTGGTGGTGGGGAGACGTTTAGGCCTTTATGGTGAAAAAGGGCTCCCGGACACGTTTCCCATATACCCAATAATACAGATTGCTTTTCCCTTCTTGCCGCACTTGTCTTCTCTAGTTGGGCAGTATTATTGTGTTTGAGGTCACTCTGTACTCTGTACATATGTGTATGCTGTTTTGTTATTATTTGTTCAGTGACGCACGGCATCATCTGTAATAAAAATAAAAAGATATATCGATAAATAAATACTGAAATGGAATGAAACATCTTGTGTGTGTGCGTGTCTACAGACGTAGCGCATGTCTCCCTGGTAGACACCCCTCACTTCTACAAGAGCAAAGACCTGTGTGTGTGTGTGTGTGTGAGTCTGTGTGTGTGTACGCGCATGTGTGATCTATAACCATGCACTATGTAAAGCCTCAGGGACGCGCCCAGAGCTTGTATTACATTTCTCACTCGACGCTGACCCACACTCTTAACACACTTATGGTTCTAATCACCTGATCATTCCCAGTATTAACACCCTCCCCCTCCTCCCCTCCCCACCCCCTCTCCCTATCAATTGCAGTCATGTTCAATCGAATAAAGGTTTTCAGTCGGAGCTCCTATTCTTCACAGCGACGATTGTGATTTTCATCGCTCTTTATTCTGGGCCATGTCGGACAGGACTTTTTGTGAATGGTTTTGGGTTGATGGGCGCGCTGTTAAACCACTATAACTGTAATCTAGACAGAGGGAAAGTGTTAAGCCGCCATGAAATAGAGGTTGGTGTTTTGGTCCAGGCCCAGTTTGCTTTGTCGCTCTGCCAAAGCATCTGCACCAAAAAAAAAATAAAGTGACGCTCTGAGTTTTTACAGAGCCTGCAATGCTCTTTGGATCTGCGCTAAACGAATGTGGCGAAAACACACATTCGCGTTCAAGCTTCCAGACGTCTCCGATCTCCTACGGATTTACCCGAGTGCATGTTTTTTTTTTTTTCTCTTCCCCAGACTGCTTCCAAACCTGTGAAACGCTCAAATCATGCTACGCGATATCTGGATTTGAGATATGTTGGTGTACTGATGGTTTGCATTAGTCAATGTCAGCAAAAAAGGAGACACCTAAAGCCCAGCAATAAAAGCTGCAAATAAAAAAAAAAAGAAAAAAAGAAATCGTTTGACGGGCAGGTCTGCCCTCCACCATTCCTTCTTTCTTTTATTTAAACATCTTTTTTTTCAAATTCCAATTAAATCCAAAGCCCGATTCCTCTTAACGGGTGTCTGCTTTTTAAATATCGCACCAGTTACCGCCGAGCATACATTTTACGAGTCTGCTTCAGTAACAGGACAGGACTGTTAAAAGTATTTCAGCAGTAAAAATCCCATAAAAGATGTGCCAAATTGAATTATACGGAACCCTTGTAAAAAAAAAAAAAAAAAATAAATATATATATATATATATATATATATATATATATATATATATATATAGATATTATATATATATATATATAGATGGAAATTGATTGTGTAGTGTATGTTTTTCATACTAATGGTCTACCATCGGTTTAGACTGTTGAATTGAAACATTTCCGGAATAAATAAATGTGTTGATATTATGTACACTATGTATATTTATCAAGCTCGACGGAAGAAAAAAAACGGCTTTTTTATTTTTTTTTTTAAGATATTTTGCATATTCCATTTACACGATAAAGATTTTTCGAACGCAGCGGAGCGTGTGCTGGTGGTGGCATATGGCCCTTAATGAGGGATTCTGAAAATGCCTAGAAAGCATGACTCTGTAATTGGTCCATTATTGAAAATGATGCAGGTATGTATCGACAGAGTTTCTTTTTTTTTTTTTTTTTTTTTTTGTGCTACCTACTCTGGTACGTTTCTTTTTGGGGCCTAATTCTTCACCCCTGTGACCCGCTTCCTTCCACCCGACGTGAGGTTAACGTATCCGTAATGACCGCGAACGGATCGCGTGGTGCCGGGGATCCGGGAGAAGGCGGCTCACCTTGTCTCGGGACGTGACTCAATTAAGACCTTCATTAGGCTTGCTCGGCATTTTTTTGTGATTGCCGAACCAAATTGCTTTCTCATGTGCTATTTTCATTTCTACTGGCTTTTGCGGAAATGGATCTGATTCGGTGTCAGGGTTCAGAGAGAATGCAGCGTGCTCTTTTTGCCGATAAATCTCGGGCCCGTGCCAGAATACGCAAGGCGGCTGTGCTCGGCTGAAGATCTACAGATTCTAATCTGACTTGAGCTGTTTGTGCAGTGCAAAGATGCATTCAAGGGCCAGTTTAATTCTACACTAACAATATTGGAACAAAAAAAAGAAACCCAACAAATATTTGACATTTGCAGTCCATATGTTCGCACGCAGAAGGTGTCCTGTCGTATACAGGCTTCATGTTGATAGGTGCAGCAAAACATGCCTCCACCCATTTCATTTCCACATCACGAACGCTTAAGCACATTCGCCGGGCCGCCGCGTTCCATTTTCGAAGGCCTTCTGTGCAAGTGCATAAGAGATCACTTCTCCAGCACAAGCACATATGTAATGCGTCTCGTGCCCCAGGCCGTGTTTTCTTAGGGTGAGGGTGTCCTTTTAATTCCCCCTCCTCTTTCATTCTCTCTGTTTTGATTTCTACTTAAAGTTTGATGTCTGTGCCCTCCCTCTGGGGCAACATTAGCTTGTATGCTAATAGACTTATGCATATTCTATTAGCACTGTCAGTGCAGGATGAGGGACATATGTGGTAAGAGCCGGTTTGGGGGCAATAAACCCCAGCGAGGGGATTCTGGCTGCTCCTGCGCCATCAGTCATCCTCTTGCCCTGAGTGGCTCTGACTTATAGGCCTTAAACAATCTCTCCATTTAGAGCTCGACTTTAACCGCTGTTATGTCAGGTCACTAGGAGTATGTGTAAATCAGTGGGAGAGATAAGAAAACTGAAATAGTGAAAATGAAAGGCACATGTCGGATGTTGGATTAAATGTTTACAGGCAGAGGGAAAAGCTTTACTTACGTAATACTTTTCTTTGACACGTGCACTGTAGTTGGGACAATGGGACAAAATGGAAAAGAAACCCCTCGCCGTGGGTTTCTTTTCCATTTTGTCCCATTTAGGGTGTAATTGTATCGTATCTGAGATGAGAGGTCAGGGAAGATTGGGAACGTTAACTTTCATGTAGCGTCGTGAAAAGACTTTTTTTTTTTTTTATTTTATCAAATTAATTCGGATTCGGTGAGGAAGAGGACAACAAGCCAAACAAGTTACAGAGAGTTAACGCTACGGTTGATTTAGGTGGATTCCTGAAAATTCATGCTTTTATTAATATTAATTATTCAACGCTATATAGGCAATTTATTATTATTTAAAAAAGATATTTAGTTTGTGATGAAAAAAATGTTTGTGAGCTTGACTACACCTAAATGCATTTTTTAATTTGAAAGATTTTGAGTTTGTGATTATGACTAACCTACATATTCAAGTATATTGTCGGATATAATGTAAATGTGTAAATATAATGACTCCATATATTCACAAAATGACTTTTGTGGAAAAAGGGTTTGTGAATATGACTAATGCCACAAAAAAAATGATATATATATATATATATATATATATATATATATATATATATATATATGTATATATACATATATACACACACACACAGATATACAGATATGTATATATGTGTGTGTGTGTATGTGTATGTGTATATATATATATATATATATATATATATATATATATATATATATATATATATATATATAGATATATATATATATATATATATATATATATATAAATGTGTACACCCCGATCTGTTGATTTTTTTTTTGTGGCGAAAAATGTGTTTGTCAATTTAATGACTATCCAATAGATTTATTTGTTTTGTGTAAAGAAGTAGTTGTAAACAAGTAGTTGTAAATATAATAACTACCCCATATACTCAATTTTAGTGGCGGGTAAAAAGTTTTTGTGAACAAATTTCTTTTGATTACCTCACTACCCTGCATATTCATTTCTTGTGGAAAAGTGTGTAGTTGTATAAGGTTGGAATAACAATAACCTGACGAGACTTATACCTATAGACTCGATACTTTTCAAAGTAGAACGTATTGACAGGTAAATTACGAGTTAACATAATTTAACCAACGAGCGAGATCTCATTAAAGCCACACAAAAAGCTTCAAAATAGCCGGTGTATCAACTTTTTATCCGGGAAAAAAATGTTTCTGCAGCTCACCAATAAAGTGTTGCTCGAAATGAGAAAAGTCTGTTGGAGCATTTGAATTCGCCTGTATTTCATCCGAGTTGAGGTCTATGCTGTGAGATTGCCAATTTACGCTACTTTTCAGACCCTTGGACCCACCTAAATGCTTAGGGACAACGTTCTCACCAATCAGAGATGTTATAAAAGCAGTCTACTGCTGATTTGTCTGATTGGGGCTGAATATTTTCACAAAAGAATCGTTCTACTTGGTTGGAAAGCTTCATGCCGAGGTACTTTTTTTTTCTTTTTTTTGTACCGCGACGTTCCAGTTCTCCACACCAGGCCCGTAATGAAAATGAAAATGGAAACCGCACTGGAGATAACACAACCACCAAAGTATTCACCATAAAAATACGAAAAAAAAAACAAAACGAATTCCTAAAACAGATGAACCTTTTATAAAAATGTGGAAGCATTTACTTTAAGGGTCGTCTTTTTTAGAGTAATTCCCAATTGAAACTCTCCGGCCCCGTATTTATGAAGCCCATTGCTGAGGACTCTAATGAGGCAATTAAGCTAAGGGTCGCACGAACTTTGATCTAAATGTGGTGATTTTTAGCAAAACATCTCATCGTGATAGATACTCATAACTCAGGGCCCTTAATTGTGCTTAATTTGTTTGGAATAGAAATGTGCTTTCAATTAGACACTGCATTCTGCCAGCGTGTTTAAAGGAGTCTGTCAAGGGAAAATTAAGAACAAGATTGCTTTGGAAGCGACTGTTTTTTATCACAAGGAGGAGTCTCTAGAACAGAAGGCAGAGAATAATTAGACTCTAAAAAGAGGTATGGGGTGGTGGTATGGGGAAGTGTGGTAGCTGGGGATGGGAAAAGGTAATGGCGGAGTGAGCGAGTGGCATTTTACTGGTGCACCTGATACTGGTATTGTAGGAATGTATTTATTGTATAAAGTGTGTGTGTATATATATATGTATGTATATATATATGTATATATATATATATATATATATATATATATATATATATATATATATATATATATATATATATATATAATATAAGGAGGCACGGTGGTTTAGTGGTTAGCACGTTCGCCTCACACCGCCAGGGTCCTGGGTTCGATTCCCGTCTCGGCCATGTGTGTGTTGGAGTTTGCATGTTCTCCCCGTGCCTCAGGGGGTTTTTCTCCGGGTTCTCCGGTTTCCTCCCCGGTCCAAAAACATGCACGGTAGGTTGATTGGCACCTTGGAAAATTGTCCCTAGTGTATGAATGTGTGTGTGTGTGTGTGTGTGCCCTGTGATGGGTTGGCATTCCATCCAGGGTGTATCCTGCCTTAATGCCCATAGACGCCTCCTGAGATAAGCACAGACTCCCCATGACCCGAGGGAAGATTGGATAAAGCGGTATTGAAGTTTAGAGATAAATGAATATATATATATATATATATATATAT
Source organism: Kryptopterus vitreolus (assembly GCA_030449085.1). Lineage (NCBI taxonomy): Eukaryota > Metazoa > Chordata > Actinopteri > Siluriformes > Siluridae > Kryptopterus > Kryptopterus vitreolus. The sequence continues at coordinate 32,888,479 of JACRUU010000005.1, forward strand.
ATATATATATATATATATATATATATACATACATATATAGCTAGTATGAAACCTTAGACTAATGGGGAAGGAAGGAAAGAAAGAAAATTTTCACATCACACAATGTGCTTTCAAATTCTCATTACTCTGTCTCATATTCTACTTTTCACCTTTAAGCACTAAAATATATTTTGACTTTTTTTCCTAGTTCCACTTAAAGCATAGTGTTTTAAAACCCTACAGTATATTATTGACTCTCTCTTTCACTCTCTCTCTCTCTCTCTCTCTCTCTCTCTCTCTCTCTCTCTCTCTCTCTCTCCTCTCTCCTCCTGCTCTCTCTCTGTCTCCATCATCCACTTTGCACTCCATTAGCTGTGTCTTCTTCTATCTGTTCACTGTCGGTTTGTCAATGATCATCTGTCAGCCTGCATACACACACACACACACACACACACAAACTCCCTCACAGTCATTACCTTGGCAGAGGCCTTAAAGTTTAATGCGCCGAGAGAGATACCGGTAATTGATTCAGAGCAGATGCTGACATCAGTGTTTCCACTCCAGCTGACATATGAGTAGACATGACATGGGGGAATCCCTCTCACTCACATGTTGCTGCTAGCGAACAACATAGTTGCAGACATGGTGTCGTTGTACTGGGGCGTATGATTAACCACACCTGCTGTGTTTCCACAAGTCAGGTGCCGTTTGCATTTCTTTGTAAACTTTGTGGTCTCTGCGTTCATGGCGTGGAAGGTAAATGCCGCAACGTTATTGTTTACATTCAACAATAAAGAGCGCCTGATTGTTTCCGAAAATTCTGAAAGAATTTCCAATTGGGATAATGTATGCATCTGCCTGCATTTACGGCATTTGGTAGACGCTTTTCTCTAGAGAGACTTATAACTGAGCAATTGAGGGTCTTGCTCAAAGGCCCACTAGTGGCAGCTTAGTGTTGGTGGGATTTGAACCTGCAATCTTCTGGTCCAGAGGCCATACCTTAACCATTGAGTGTCTGTCTGTTTGTCTGTCTATCCATCCATCCATCCATCCATCATCAACCCCTTACATTATTTGCGATAGTGCATAGTAATACACATTTAAACCTGACCAAGATCACCCTTTTCTCTGAAAATTGCGGAATAGACGTCAAATATTGTCCGTTTACTGTTTAATGTGTCTCATAAAAAGTGTCCACAGCTTCATATGAACGAGGAAAAAGCAGGAATTTTTTTTCATGCCGTGAATAAGAAGAGAAATAGATGCATGCGACTAAGTGAATATGATTGACTAATTACTATTGATGAAACAAGCATGTGTAGGAGTTACCCAGATCATTTCTATTATACGGTGGGGGATCCAATACCAGTTATACTGTATATAATTTATCAAATGAATATAACCATTGTTTTTTTTACTTACCCATAATAGTATCTTACACAAATCCCCTGAACACTTATTCCACAAACAAGTGGTATCAACAGTTAGTTTGCCATTAAGGTGTTAATAATCTTCTGTAAAGTTCATGCACTGGCACTGGAGTTGTTCCTTTAATAATCCATATAAAACTATCAAATATTGTAAGATGTCCTTTAATCCAATATATTACAGATGGGTTTTAATAACATTGACTGATCTCATTAAAAAAAAACCTTTATTTTAACACAAATTTAAATAAATCAGGCCATGATTTGGTTAATAAAATAATATTATTTTAATATTAATATTGTGGGAGGTTATTTTTTTTTAGTTTAAAGTAAGGGATTAACTCTGACACAATAATATTGTAAAGGAAAACACATATTAATATGTCTTCCTTGGAATCCAGGCACCCCAAAGCTATTAAGCTATTTCTGCTCTCCATTTTTTTTTTTTGCTTTGTTCTTGGGAAATCATGCCAAAAGACTTAATTAGGCTGAATAATAGCCAAGCATGTGCAGCCTGTAATCCCCTGCACCGAAGGCGTGTGTTAATGGTTTCCTTGTCATTCACTGAAGTTATAAGAAAACATGTTTCCTTTCAGCCTCCTGAAACATGGTCTCTGCATGCTGTCTGGGCTGAGCGCCTTGTGCACCGCCCCCCCCCCCCCCAAACCCCCCACCCAAACCCTCCTTTACTTTCTTTCTTCTTGATCTCACTTTCTTTTGTGCTCTCCACCTCTCTCTTTCTCCTTTCTCTCTAAACCTCCCTTCCTGCAGTTTTGATTCATCTGAAGGGAATTATGATGAGTCTGGTCGGGTTGGCACGAGCACTGCCTTCCCGTCCTCGAACGAGAGAACAAATTACTCACTTCCCTTCTTCGTTCTTAAGTTTTCTCTCTCTCTCTCTCTCTATTTTTTGTTTTTGCAAGTGCGGAATGGATAAAAGATTTTCATGAACCTCTGACCCTGGGCTTGCTCACCCACCATCCATGAGTAGTGTTACCATATGTTTTGCCTTACTCAGAGAGTAAATAGTGTTTTTATGGACTTTCATCGGATTGAATATTCATGAATCCTTTATGCATAAAATATCATGTCGTGACCAGGCTTTTCGTAATGGCAAGATGGCTCACAATCGTATCCTTGAAGCGACTTCATTTTCCAAACGGCTTTGCAATCGTATTCGTAATTTTGGGTCAAGTAAACCGTTAAGCGCCTGAAACCCGTCGCAAAATAACGATGAATATATTACCGATATGACTATATGAACCTGTATTTTTCGTGCTTAATATATAATAAAAAGTCCTAAACATGCACATGCTTTTGTAATTTCTGTTTGTCCTAATTATCCTAATATATCGTAGATATTCATTCCGTTTAAAACAGCTCCCCTTTAGCACTTCACACAAGAGCCGGGCCGGATATTGACTTGCGCAGCCAGAATTAATATCGGATATAAATAGAATGCTTTTAATGGCCAAGTATAAATCTTTTAAATTCGAAATCGATTAATACTTAGCACTGTAGTAGGTATCGTAATAAATATTTAAGCAAGAAACTCTGGGCGTGAGAGATTATCCAGATTTATTTGCAGGATGGAGGAAAACCACATTAACACCTATTAAATATATTTGGTAGAAAAATGCCGGTGAAACGGCTAAAATAGAAAAAAAACGCACGCCTGCCGTTTCCTTTCAGGATTTCTAACACAATGTATGCTCTAAATTATGTCTTTTTTTAATTACTTTTGTTACTTTTTTTCTGAACCTGTGGGCTCCAAGGGATACCCTGTTATGTGATGTAGATTTGCATATATGTATATATGTATGTATATATATATATATATATATATATATATATATCTATATATATATATATATATATATATATATATATATATATATATGTATATATCTACATATATTGATCGATGTACAGTTGTTGGGCAGGACACTGAAAGAGCTTCCTAAAACAGTAGACAGTATGAGTGTGATACTCGGTTCAATGAGAATTCTAGTGTAATCTACTGTTGAGAAATGGATGTCTGATTTACAATAAATGTTCGCTTGACTGACCAACTGACCAACAGGAACCCTTGTTCATGATGCGGCTGCCGAGCAGATAGAATCTTGACCTTAACTGGCGAAAATGTCGTTATCCAGTACAATATTTTGGCCGCAAAACACGCCGTTATCCAAAAACGCGTAACAAATAGGGTTACATTTGAACTATTTGTTTAAAAACCTAGGATATCTTGTATAATAATAATAATAATAATAATAATAATAATAATGACTACTACTACTGTAAGGTAAAGTTATAAATGTTTGGAAATGGTTTAGTTGGAAATATTCATTAGAAACTTGAAAGTAATCAAAAGGTAGTTCAATGTTAATCGGTTACTTTACTTTTATAAAGTAATTGAAAAGTTACACTACATTACGAATAGGGTCATATGTAATCTGTAACCAGTGTTGGGGAGTAACGAGTTACATGTAACAACGTTGGGTAATTTAATTACAAAATAAATGTAACAGTAATTCGTTACAGTTACTGAGAAAAAATGTGCAATTAAATTACAGTTACTTGTGAAAATGTTAAAGATTACAAATAGGGTTACATCTGAACAATTTCAGGTAAAATCTGTACTTTAGACTACTGCAGTGGTTCTCAAATAGAGGGGCGTGGCGCAATGCCGGAGGGGCATGTGAACTCGGGGAATATGATTTTCTGCCGTACTAGAATAAAGGAGTAAATGCACATCCACTACAGTGGGTGGCAGTAGAGCTCTCCGTCTCCTAGGATGCGCAGGGAGTAACATGCCGAAAAAATACAGCGAAGCCAAACAAGCGTGTGGACAAATACATTTTTCGAAAATATAACCTATTTTCTTCCACTGGTTTGAAACTTTTTTCCTTAGAATGTTAACTTAAAGTGCCCTATAGTGGACAAATGAAAGTAATCAAATGTAATCAGTTAATTGAAAAGTTACACGACTCTGTAACCTATTTGCATTTCCAAAGTAACCTTCCAAACATAGGCTGTAAATGATTAGAAATGTGAGTTATCAGCCAGCGACGGGACTCCAAATACATGTCTTTCTCGTTTCAGAAAGAGCTACACAGAGTTTCAGCAGGAGGATCGTTGTGAAAGCGGTTCTCCAGCTGGTGCTGAGATGTTCTGGTCCACTCAGACGTATCAGTTATCAAGGTGGCACATGGTTGGACTGCTCCTGTCTAAACAGCGTCTGGCTCACACGGTTCTGGAAGTCATCACAGTTGCCTACACAGAGGGTGGATTTCTGACCACATTCGTGACACTCTACTCTACCAGGAGCATTTCCTTTAAGGTTGGCACTGCGAAGAGGTACACTGCCCCCAAAAAGCCTCGTGTCTGATGCTTTTTGGACTTCCCCTCTGAGTGGTGTGAATATTGGCGTTATAGTTGTAGCGTTCTGAACTCTGGCTAACCGCTGGAGTTGTAATTTGGAAACAGGGCCAGCCGAGAGGGAAGGATGTGTATGTGTGCAGCAGTGGTGTAAAGTATTTGTATATAAGTAACCTTGTTACTGTACTGATGTCATTTTTTTTTTGGCTACTTTCTAGCATCAAATATGTAAGCAACTTTTAGGGCTGAACATTTCTACCATATTCGATATATATATATATGCTTTTAAACTATAAAAAAAAACATGATTACCTTTTGTTCTCTTTACAAACAACATTTCTTTAGGAAGAGGAATTCATCATCCCATCCCATGACTCGTGAGACCTGTCTCCATTATTCTATTGTCTCCCAACTCACATCTCCTTTGTGTTAATACGTAACACATTATTATAAATGGTGCGTTCTTTTTTAAAGTACGCTTGAATTTGAAATAATTGGTATTTGTGATATTTTTCAATTTCATATTATCGCGATATCATCACTGATATTTGATATATCGCCCAGCCCTATCACCTTCAAACCGCGTTTAACTCTATTGAATATTAAAGGTTCTGTTACAGGATGCTGTCATTTTATGTGTTAGTGCAGAATACACAAGTACAAGTTCAAATCTTATAAGCGAAGTCTTTTACTCAGGTCATATTGGAATTGGTGAATTGTAATGGAGTAAGTTTTGCATTGGGCCGCTCTGCTTTTTATGATTGCTCAGCAAGACAACCATGTGATTCTTATCACTCTGCGCAATAGTGAGTGAACCTGTGATATTTAAAGGGTACTTTTTAAAGTATGTCTTGTACTCAAGAAATAGCCATGTGACTTGTACAGTGGGTCGTCAACCCACTCCGGTTTGAATCCTTTTCACAAAATGAAATAAATATATGCCAAACACTATTTTTTAATCATATCTAATATACATCGTGTACTCCATGGTAGAGGAAGTTAGGTCTTACAGCGCCACGGGTAACTACTACAGTTACTCTGCTCATGATCAAATGACTTCAGATTTTTCTTTTATTTATCTTTTATTTTTATAATTCAAAATCTGTTGAATTAAAGTGTTGTCAATACTCATTTCTTTAGTCAATTCACGTTTATAGGAATATACAGTACCGTGCAAAAGTTTTAGGCAGGCGTGAAAGAAATGCTGTAAACAAAGAATGCTTTCAGGAATATAAATAACGATTGTTAATTTTTGTCAGTTTACAAAATGCAAAACAAAAAAGAAAAACTTGAAATCAAGTCAATATTTGGTGTCACTACCTTTTTGAAGAAGTAGAAGTAGTGGAAGTGATGCACGACCCCCACAGAGTCCTGATCTCAACATCATGGAGTGTGTGTGGGATTCCATGAAGAGACAGAAGGATGTGAGAACGTCGACATCCACAGAAGATCTGTGTTTACTTCTCCAAGATGGAACAACCGACCAGCCGAGTTCCTTCATAAACACTGTGTGTAAGTGTACCTAGAAGTGTTACTGCTGTTTTGAAGGTAAAGTGTGTTCACACCAAATATTGATTTCGCTTTCTCTTTAGCTCATTCACTGCATTTTGTTCATTGATGAAAGTAAATAATTAACACTTCCATTTTTGAAAGCATTCTTTGTTGACAGCAGTTTTTTCGCACCTGCCTAAAACTTTTGCACAGTACTGTAATTATCCGGAAGTCGGCTGTTACCAGGACCTCAAGCAATTTTAGTTGAAGACCCCTGGACTTGTAGAACCACACAATCACAGCAACTACTTATATTGCTTGTAGACACTCCTGTTTAGGCCTCTCAAGTTTTTGAACGCTCACACACATACATATATATGTACTTTATATCCCTGATAAAAAGATCAACCTAGACTGTTTTCTTCAGGGCCTATTTGTGACAGACAGTGCCATGCTAACCACAGGAGAAGGTTTGGGTGGGGGTGGATGGGGTGTTGTGTGTGTGTGTGTGTGTGTGTGTGTGTGTGTGTGTGTGTGTGTGTGTTTGTGTGTATGTGTGTGGGGGGGGGTAGTATGTGTGGGGGGGTAATCATGTGGCTTGCTGTGACATAACAAACAGCACGGCAGGCAAAGCAGGGCTGCGAGCGCCATTTCCGCCATGCGCCCAGTGTTTATCTGTTTGATGTGCGTGACGCCTTTCTTCCCGCCGGGACTTAATGTCGCGGAACGTTCCTAGCGCGCACATGTCTTTTTCATCTGCTCGGTGGGGAGAGAGAGAAAAAAAAAAGGGAAAAGAGAGAGAGAGAAAAAAAGAAGTGACACTGGAGGTGACAGTTCAATTTGCGCAGAATGGATGATGGCTATCAGCGGCGCGCCTCGCGTGCTGATTTCTGTTTGTTGCTGCCAGTGGAGTTGCGGCGGTCGCGAGGAGCCCGTGAGCCCTCCTTCTCATCTCCTGTTTGGACAGCTATAGCACTGTCAGCGCTTCGGCTTTTCACGCAAATTATCCCCACATTTCCCTTTCCTCTCGATAAAGGGCACGGTGATCTATAGCTTCAATTTCCCCGCTCGCGCTGTTTCTAAGGATTGATCTCTCCCCGTAAATGATGATGATGATTATTATTTTTTTTTGCCTGGCGCCGTCTTGTCACCTTTATTAGTTCCTAATGTGCTAATGATGAGCATTCTCTCTCTCACTCTCTCTCTCTCTCTCTCTCTTTCTCTCTCTCTCGCTCTCACCCCCATTTTCGTATTTGCTTTATACTCTCTTTAGGCCATTGATTTTCTTTTTTATTCACTTTCATTGTCATTCTGTTCCTGTCTTTCCATCTCAGTTTATATCCTACTATATAACTATAGTAACTCACTCTCTCTCTCTCTCTCTCTCTCTCTCTCTCTCTCTCTCTCTCTCTCGCTCTCCATTTCACACTGACACACATCTCCTTGCCTTGAGGGCAACTCTTCCCTTAATAAATACACGTTTGTTAGGAATCAGACCAGATTTAAAATACGAAATAGTACAGCCCGGCAACGGTGCTTGAAAATTGCATTCAAGGCCTGCTATAGAGAGGACTGAGAACCAGCTGATGAGGCTCGCTAATGATGTTCCAGCTGTGGCTTAATGAATCATTTTACCATTTTGGTCTCCTTATTACAGTGGCCTTTCAACGAGGTGATCTCATCACTGCTGGTTGCTTCATAGTGACAGCTGATCCTGAAGAGAAACCAATGTTAGGGTGAAAACCAGAGCAATGTATTTTTATTTTTTTTAATTTTTTATTATTTTTTAAAATAAAGCTGCTTCCCTGCACCGGGATCTCAGATGTGATCGAGCTCGTGTTCGTGTTGAATATCTTTTGCTTATTTCCAAGGATTGCGTGACTCTAAGGTATAATTCAAAAATCGCTACGGACCTTCATCCAAAGCCAAAAGCACAGTGAATGGAATAAATATGTTTGATTTAGATTTTTTTTTCCTCCTAATAGATCCAACCCTTTTATTATTTACTGTTTAGATTGCATTATTGATAACTCTACTTCAGCAATGACACTTTATTCAAAGTCACTGAAAAAAAAAAAAAAAACGAGTGAAAGCGAGCCTGTTCGGAGCGCTAGTTTTTCCTTTAAATTGCGCGTGCGTATGGCAATGAAGCATTTCTGTTTAACGTTAACACAGAGACAAATAAACAAAGGACAAACACCGGAGCCGCAGTCTAACGGCAGCTATGTGTTTTGCCAGCAGTGCTTCCTATATAGGGCTATGCACTACTGGCTAAAGGGAAGGACACTTTAAGGGAAAATTGCATCTGTTCCTTAAAAAAAAAAAAAAAAAAAACCATAGTGGACAGGCAAGTGGATGGTACAAATAGCGTCAGTATATTTTAAAGTAATCCAAGCTTTGGTATTGACGTTTTCATATACGGGTAATTTAGTATTGTACACCAGTTCAATCTTTACTTAATTAAATCACTGCTCAAACATTAATGTGCACAAATAAACAGTTTTCATTCACCCCACTCATACCCTAGAGGTAATCTAAAGTGGGCACATGTATCCGTGTGTGTGTGTGTGTGTGTGTGTGTGTGTGTGTGTGTGTGTGTGTGTGTGTGTGTGTGTGAGACTGTGAAGCAGGGTAATCGAGGAGCTTCTAATGCTAGGCCACTTCCGATATCATCAGCAGAGCCTGTAAAACCCAATCTCAGCAATCTGGACCTGCCCTCCAAACTGCAGGCCCAGCAACCGTGTATTAATGAATAAAGGAGAAAAAGAGAGAGAGCGAGAGAGAGAGAGAGAGGGAGAGAAAGGGAGAGAGAGCGGCTGCGAGTAACAGAAAATTGTACTCAGCAGATTTTCCCCGAAACATTTTCTCTTTCCGCCTGAACCCTGTCAAAACAGCCAGGGTCAGATCCTGATGGGCCAGCATTTGAATCTATAAGCAGGGGAGCGGTGAAGAGCGAGAGGGTGGCCTAAACAAAGCTGTGGTTAATATTTAACAAGAAAATAATGGAAAAACAATGTTCCGAAGAAATGCAAAATGGAGAGTCCAGCGTGTCTTTTATTAGAGGAAAGGAATAAAAGTCTAAATAATACATTCGACTCTCAGGTTTGACATCTGGTTTGATATGTAGAACAAGGAAGTGTTCACTGAGTTAAGTGTGAACAAAACTTTTTTTTTTTCCCCCTCTAATAGAATGGTGATTTGATTACTTGTGAAGTGTTTAATCCTAGCTAATGTTAAAGGTTTTTCTCCGTGACATTTTAGATTAGGAAAAAAACCTACAAATGAATATTATATAAATGATTCGTTCTGACCAAATCGGATCGGAAGAATTTGATTTATAGAGCACATTTAAAAATCAGCCTTGGTTGGCCAAAGTGCTGTACGTAACAGTAACAAAGCAAGACCGCAAGCTGTGAATAGCGTAAAGTATTTAATCGCGATTAATCGCACCATTGCCACTAGTTAACTTAAGATTAATCGCGTTTTAATCGCATATGTAGCATAAACGAATACTTTTCATATTTCTCATAATTGTAAAAGATTTTATAAAGATATACATGTCACTCACAATCTGTCTTGTTTTTAAAAAAAAAAAAATTTTCTTTTACTATTAACTTGTTTGTTTCCATGTTCATTTTTAGTGCTTGTTTTAATTGTTAAATAATGGTATGTGTGGCTCCTTTAAGAATTTTGTTTCCGATTTTGGTTGTTGATGTGTTTAGGTAATATACGGTAATATAGTGAGTAGCTTTTGTGAATGCGCAGCTATCCGGCTTAATTCAGGGAAATTGAATAAGCGTGAGTGGACGCATGTTTCTGGGTGTTTTTTGATAATAAAACACATCCGTCGCCTCTTTTATATTCCATCCTAACAATACAAGCGTTAAGCGCGGCTGAGGAAAGGTCAATGCTGAAATTGAAGTTTTTTTCGGTTGTCTTTTCGGTTGTCTTTGTTGTCCGGGTCTCGTTCATTCGCCGTCACAATGCAGAGTGAAGGAGCAGATCCCTCACATTGAAATGAGCTCTGCAAACTTGCGTTATTAATAGAACGTTATTAATGCGTTAACTTTAACAGGCCTACAAAGCATGAATGAAATCCTAAAACGGGAGAATACTGTAGATGGGTTTTCTGCAAGGATTAATATGCAGTGGTAGGTTGTACCACAGCATGGGCCCAGCCACCGTGAAAGATCAAACACCCCCTCCGTTCTGGGACAAACAATAGATGTTGATCTCTTGATCTAAGGGATTTGGATGGATTGTGTGGAATAATTAGGTCGATGAGGTATTTGTGGGGTTTTGTTTCAACAGGCTTTATAAACAAAAACTACAATCAAATCAGCAAATTAGAAGAAAAATAGCCTTTATTTGTCACATGTACATTTGTGAAATTGTTTCTTCACATAGCCAAGCTTGTTTTGGAAGCTGGGGTCAGAGTGCAGGGTCAGCCATGATGATACGGTGACCCTGGAGGGTTAAGGGCCTTGATCAAGGACACACACACATACACATATATATATATATATATATATATATATATATATATATATATATATATATATATATATTATATATATATATATAACAGGATATATTTCTAAGAAAACCTGAACAGTTCCTTGTATTTTGACTTAAAATTTAAGTGCGTTTCCATGAACTCCAACTCCATGAACGTGAAGGTAGCTTTCTGCGCCATGAATATCATCTCCATATTTGCATACTCCCCTTATTTTGACCTTGAGGCTAATTTGTCTTTGCCATCTACCTTGAACCTAGTTAAGCATAAGCTTTTTTTTTTTTTTTATTAGGCATGAGACATATTTCACTTCGGTTTGTGTGAGACATCAATAGAAGGCCAGTCTGCCTGGGGGACAGTGCTTGACGCACTGAACGTTTTTTTTTTTTCTCCCTGTGTATCTTGGCGCTGGAAAGATGACGAACTCGCTGAGGAATCCGTATTTTAATGGGCCCTGTGGCACCAGGGGAGGCAGCCTGTGAGGGGAAACGCACGGGCATAATTCCTGTTTCTGAAGACGATCTCTAGGGTGCAGCAGGTTTCACCGTTTAAAAAGACCCTACATGAAATTAGCGTGCTTATAACGCAGTCGTAACGCACGCAAGGCCTCGAATAAAAAAAGATGACGTCCTCGTCTTTTGCAAGGCTGATCGCCATCTAGCGAGCCCAGCACAGACTAGTGTTTCCATAATTAAAGTCATTGCACTTAACACCAACCTCCCAAAAAAAAGAAAGGGCTCCAGTAGGCCTGGATTTTCCCTCTCCCCTGGTTTACTCTACTCTTCTAGAGTAGAATATTATTTATAAAGTATATTCTTATTATTCATCCGACTAACTTTTTTTCAGTAGTGTTTGTGGGAAGAACACTCAGACCACACGCTTTTTTAAGTAGCTCTTATCTGTGCAGTATAGGAAAGACACTTAGTTACACTAGATGGAGCTAGTTAATAATAAGACCCTGCTCTGTGGCCGAATGGGGCTGGGAACCAAATTCGATGTGTGCCTGAACCTGACTGATGTTCCGATAAATGTAACGAAACAGATTAAAACTAAACCAAACGCAACGAATTTTGCGTTTTGATGAGCTTTATATTTGAAGAATGGCAAAGAAACCTGCCGGCTGTCGCATGATTATTTCCGTTCCTTGTCAGTACCAATGGCGATTGACATTTCTCATGAACTGTGTTCCAGTGGCCTGTGTTTGACGTGTTGCCCGTTTAATCATGAGGTAACAGTTGTCAGATAACACTGGAAGGTGTCGGAAGGGCGCTCGCTTAGCCTAGCCTATCCGTTACACACATCTAAAGTTGTCAAACCTAGGAACGCCATCGCTCTCACCCGGTGAAGCACTTTGCTTAAACTGCCAAGCGCAGGTTGGGATGAAAATCTCCCTCTCCGAGCTGACAGGCAGGTTTCTTTGCTTTGGGTAATGTGTAATTTACAAAGCAAAGGGAAGCCGAAAAAGGAACTCCAGACCTTGAACCTGCCTTGTGGTTAACTCTGCTCATTGGCAAGAGACTCTGCTCGATTGTAAACGGTCTGCTTAAGCTTGATCATTATGATGGAGCAGGCACTGGCGTTGCAGCGTGTACAGGCACGGCACACAAAGAGCTCTTTTCTTGAATAATTGGTGATTACCAGTGGAACAGGCACGGCCTGTGAGCGTGTGTTGCATCGGCGGGGGCGGCGGCAGGGGGGGGGCAGGGGGGGCACTCCGTGGTCGCTGCTTGCACCATGTGGTTGTGATTTAAGCAAGGAAGGTGTGCCACTGTACTCTCAGCTGGCATCTGCAGAGTGGCCTAAGTGTGCTGGAGCAATTGGCCTCTACAGAACAACCCCAGCGAAACTTTTCCACCAGTGCACTTGTAAAACGTGCACAGCGAGAGGTCAGACGGGTCTCCTCCCTCCGATGCCCCCCCCCACCCCCCATTTTGGCTACCTTGGAATAAGGAAAGGATGGAAATGAATCCCAGAGTTTTTTTTTGCCCCCCCCCCCCCTTCCTCAAGAGTATTTGATTAGCATAAATGTCTGGTCCGTATTGGCCTCCCGCTTGCTTTTCAGGTTGGCCATTTATCTTTCCAGTAAGTGATCAGGTTCAATGGTATGTAAAGGGACACGTGGAATGCCAAAACAGCGTCGATAAAATGACAAACGCCAAAGGTCTCACCCCGGCTCCAAGGACAATGGTTTCCCCTCGGCTGAATGGTTGATCCATCACCTTTTAATGATGCTTTGTTCATCTGTTCTCCGGGGGTCACTGCGCAGTGCATCTCTAATCAGAGAAGTGCTTCAAGACTTTGGGCAGCGGCCAGTATCTGATGCATTCCAGTAAGTCAGCCATCCCGAGACTCCTGAAATGCATTTCCTCCTCTTTGGTGTACTGACCGAGGGGTCTTAATTTAATTGCACATCTTGCTGTTGTTCAGCTTGGATAGGCAGGAAGCCAATTGAGTGCTGCCTCGAGCTGCCCTGAGAGAGAGAGAGAGAGAGAGAGAGAGAGAGATTTCAGGCGTCGTGGAGCGATAGAGATCTAAGATAGGTTACCTAGGTAACAAAATTCATAATGCACCCTGTCTTAAAGTCTGCACACCGAATTTGTTCATTGTTTATTACGTTTCCTGGTACATATATAGGGTTCATCAGCCCATATGTAGGGTCTTTTGGAGCGTGGCTAGCCATCCCTTTTGCAATGTGGCTTTTCTCTCGCAATTTGTCACGGTTCTGTCCTGCTGTCCGTGTCAGCTGCCAGTTCCAGGTTTTTTCCCCCTCTGAGCTACGATTCGCCCCGATGTCCAAGTTTGCACATTTAAGAGAAGCCACAGGACCGGTGTCAGCATAGTGCAACAGGCAGCTGCATCAGCGCTCAAGTCCAGAGCTCAGGACACGTTGCCAGATTGAGTCACCACTGCGCAGGCATTTTTAGAGCTGCGGTATTGGGGGGGGGGGGGGGGGGGGGGGGGGGGGAGTGGGGGGGGGGGGGGGGAGGGTGTGTATTGTTTTGATCTGTCATAGACAGTGGATTCTGTTTCCCAAACAAAACAATCGCAGATTATTTTCAATTTGTGCTTCATTATGTATCTTTATCGGAGGCGAATTTATGACTGCATTCCTGCATAGGAATTAGAGACTGGGTTGGTAATGGGGGGGGGGGGTGCATTTATTCAGTGTAAACGTAAGTTATTCAAGGAGCAAGTGTATCCTAGGGGCATGGCAGTTAAAGTTGAGGATGAGGTAAGAGATCACAGAGGTTTGGGTTAGACGTTAATCTGGCCTCAAAGCAACTTTCGGCTCCATAAAACATCAGTGCGTTTTCTACAGGGTGTCCACTTTCATGGTGGCAATTCGACTTCCTCCTGCCTCATTTTTTTTGTTTTGCCCCTCCCCCTTCACATTATATCTCGATCTTGGAGAAGATTCCTAATCTGTCGGATCATTTAATCTGCAAATTTTATATTGATATTTGTCATTCATATTATATTTGTCCATTTCACACTATGCCAATGCAAAAAGGATTTCTATTCTATATAGAAATCCTGCAGGTAAAGCTAAATGAATGAAAAGGCCTGTTATGCTCCTTTCCCCCCCCCCACTAATTTCTTTTCTTTTTTTTTTTTCTTTTCTTTTTTTTATGAATGAAATTAAAAAGCCCGATTTAGGCTAGGCACCCACATTGTAATTTAAGTCAATGTGGAGTAAATCATTTTTGTGGCCACAATTAAATATTCCCACCGGCCTTAAGCATCCACAATATTATGTTCTTGCAGAGCCCACCAGATAAATCTGCGCTGTCGGCTCCAATTCACTACGCCACATTAAATTCTTTTAGATCAATTAAACTTAGCAGCTCGGTTTACAAGTGACGAGTTTTAATGTTAGTCGGTAGGAGCTGTGGTAGGAGTTACTGAAACATGCACAACAGACCAGGAAAATCCCGAAGTGTGTGTGTGTGTGTGTGTGTGTGTGTGTGTGTGTGTGTTATGCATTTTGGTTCGGAATGGAAATTTACAAAAGTTCACACTGGTCTCCAGAGCGGGCATATTACCATCTCCCGTTTTATTTATATAATGAATTTAATGAGGACCTGCATACCACTTAGTCATGTTTGAATCAGCAAAAGTTTCACACATAATTGTGGAGAGGGATTTTTTTTAATGGACACAGAGGATCTGAATTAGCCCGTTACAACCCCCCCCCATTATGCATTTCAGCATAAAAACGTGTCTTTTTTACTCTGGTTACCTTTTCAGTGTGAAAGGAAACAAGTAGCTGTCATTATTAAGAGCCAACAAGCAACAGGGGCCTAATGCTGGATCTCATTTTCACCCTGAATTTCATGTCTAAATTATGCAATGTGACTATATATATTAAATATATATTAAACGATTGGTTTTTACAATCTCCCTTTTGCCTGCCACAGTGAACAGAGAAAAAAAATCGCTGAATATATTAACTTTACGACCCCGCTGCGGCACAAGCATCTGTGATTTCACACGCTTTATGTACAATTTACAGTTGCTGTATTGAATGACATGGTGGCAGATGTAACCCAAGCCACGGTCATGGCTAAGTGTCCGTTTTTGGTGAGCGGCGCGCATGCTTTCCTGGCCGCGCCGTGGCTTTACTGCCTCTCCCAGTGCGCAGAGGTGTGGGCTGTGTGGGACGCCGAGCGTCACGGACGCTAAACAAGCGCCGCGGCATTATTGGCCTAGCATAAGGGGCTAATGAGAAAAACACATGGGGGAGCGGGAGATCATGCTTTCACAGGAAGAAGCGAAGAGGATCTGTAGGCGTGGGTAAAAGCTTACGACCATGACTTTGAGCTTTGAGTGCGCTGAGAGACGTGTGTGTAGTTCACACGATGACCAATTTCAAAGTGATTTTGCGTCTCGTCAGGGGTAACATGCGAAATGTTTTTTTTTTTTTTTTTTTTTTCCTATAATTTCCTCCTTTCTTCTTCAAAAGGAAAAGCACATGGGGACTAAAAGTATAGCTAATTGCATATTGTCTCCTCATATGTCAATTACTCATCGTATATACAGCATATAGAAAAACATAATTTGCTGATAAGTCACGGATGACGAGAGCCTATTCATGTGCTGTGTACTGTATATATAGAATCCACTTTCAACCAAATATGAGGTTCAGGGCCAGCTTTTTATTTGTTTATTTATTTATTTATAAGCCTACTGAACTCTATACAATTATATAGATTTTGCACACACGTGTGTGTGTGTGTGTGTGTGTGTGTGTGTGTGTGTGTGTGTGTGTGTGTGTGTGGTGTGTGTGTGTGTGTATGCATATATATCTATATATATATATATATGTGTGTGTGTGTGTGTGTGTGTGGTGTGTGTGTGTGTGTGTGTGTGTGTGTGTGTGTGTGTGTGTGTGTATGTGTATATATATATATCTATATATATATATATATATATATATATATATATATCTATATCTATATATATATATATATACATACACACCACACCAACCATTGAATTAAATATTTAATATAATGAATGCTGTACATCTCCTTAAATATTTATCTACACTTTTATCTGCACATCTGTCACTTTTCGTAGATGCCAAACTGCATTTTGTGGCCCGATGTCAAAATCCTCCGGCCACATTTACGTTCACATCAAACATAAAGCCGGTGGAAAAAGTGTGATCTCTGTGGATGAGCCTTTCATCGAGACAAACTCAGCAAAACTGTAAAAACAAACGTAAAAAGACCATCAAATCTTCAACTGTTCAGTTTTTATGAGTCTCGGATTCCTGCTCTTGGCTGACGTGAGTGGAACCCAGTGTGGGCTTCTGTTGTTGTAGCCCATCTACCTTAAGGTTCAAAGATTGTGCATGCTGACTTGCCGTTCTGCTCACCACAGTAAAACGACGTTATACACGTTACTCTATTCTCCTCTCCCTTATGAGCTCTAATATCAGCACGGCATGGCCATCCACAGAATTGGCACTCGCTCAATTTTTTATTTATTTATTTTATTATTTTACGCCACTTTGTATTTACACCACTTTCACTTTTTCCTGCTGTTTAATGTGAACATAATCTCTCGACTGCTTTCTGCGGGACACTGCTAAATGATTGACTGTATTACTGTACCCTCACCTAGTAAAATGGACAGTGAATGTAGTCCCTATTAAATCATTGACAGTCAACAATCAACACAAATGTAAGGGTTTATTTTGCCAGGAAACAGGTCTGTTTAATTATGTAACCTCCATTTATTGTGGCCTCAGGGTACATCTTGATTATTTCACATCCATGTTTACACTACAGGTACCTATATATATATATATATATATATATATAGAGATATATATATATCTATATATATATATATATATATATATATATATATATATATATATATATATATATATATATAATATATATATATATATATATATATATATATATATGTATATATGTCTGCTGTTCCTCTATGGTTGTAAGTGTTAAAGCAATACCACACAGTGGGACTTTCAAACTGAGCTAGCGAGAGAGAGAGAGAGAGAGAGAGAGAGAGAAGGGCTGTTTAATATACAGTACATCCTGTTTTGCAGCCTTAAGTTTTTCACCCGAGTGAAGTTTACATCCCCCGGTGCTGAAAGCCGACTGTTTGGCTTGATGGAAGGAGAGCGCGCAGAGAAAATGATGTTTGTTCGGTCTTTGTGGGCCCCGTCGCGTCAGCAGTCCACCTGGGTCTCTGTCCGTCGCCTCAGGCCTCGCTGTGGCAAAGACGGTGTTGTTTCTCCTCCACCAAGTCATAAATGTGCAATAAAGTTGGCGCAGGCCATATGTGCGGTGTGGGTAACGCTCCATATATTTTAATGATACTCTGGACAAGTCCATACATTTTAAAACGTTTCTGTCTTATGTGAACAGATTCATATTTGGACAGAGTTGGATTTTTTTTTTTTTCATCGAGTTGAATGTCCATGTGGAGGTGGTGCAAAAAAAGGATTGGATGGATGCCAAGAATTGCAGTTCAAGAACTAAGATCCTAGCTCCATATTCATTCTTTCATTCATTCATTCATCTCATTACATTGCATATGAAGATACTTGACTTGGAAAAAGAGTTGCGGGTTACTTTAACCGAGTAGTTTTTTGTGTACTTTTAAGTCAATTTTAAAGTTTTAAATCCTATCCATTTAGAAGTATAAGAAATATGTTATATAAGGAAAATATCACCATGGAAACTGTTTCACTGGTTGATTAATGGGTGGAGAAGAAACGCTGTAAACTCACAAGACAGACCCAGTGACTCGAAAGTTGTCAAATCGAAAGTTGTGTATGCGTCTGAATTCTGACTGCCCATTAGTTTTTTTGTTCTTGTGTTAATAAATGACATAACAGGCTTTTTTTTGCGAAAATTCCCAACTCACATTAGACTAATGGGCATAGGACTGTGATGTTTTTTATTTGATTAATTTTATGGACTGTGATGTTTTTTTTTCTTTGTAAATGTGTTCCTTCGATTAAAAACCAACTCGTTTGAGATGTGTGTGTGTGTGTGTGTGTGTGTGTGTGTGTGTGTGTGTGTGTGTTATGTGTGTGCGTGTGTGTGTGTGTGTGTATATATATATATATATATATATATATATATATATATATATATATATATATATATATATATATTTTTTTTTTTTTTTTTTTTTAAATCCCATCCGCCTGTTAAACAAACCTGTTTAGTAAAGTATTTTAGGAGAGTTCATGTTAATGGAGCAACTTATTTTATTTTATTTTAATTTTATTAATAATTTTACTTTTATTTAAGTGGATTTTTAAACCTGAAGTGTCACTTTACACTGGTCACTTTACACACTTTACACTGGTCACTTTACAACGGGACACTTTACAAGGGACAATTTACAATTTACACTGAACAGTTTACATGGGACACTTTACACTGACACGTTTAACACTTTACACTGACACTGAACACTTTACACTGGTCACTTTACACACTGGTCACTTTACACTGGTCACTTTACACTGGTCACTTTACACGGGACACTTTACAAGGGACAATTTACACTGAACACTGTTTACACTGGGACACTTTACACTGATCACTTTACACTGGTCACTTTACGTTGGTCACTTTACATGGGACACTTTACACAGCCCGTTACACGCAGTACACAGTGAAATGACACAAGCGTTGTCTCATTTCACTGTGTACTGTGCCAGCTATATATAGTTGTAATGACAATAACATTTCTTGACTCTTGACTTGACTGGACACTTTACACTGAACACTTTGCACTGGTCACTATTCACTATTTTATATTTTCTTTATAAAAAAAAATATATATATATATATATATATATATATATATATATATATATATAAAAATAAAGATGTAATTTCTATTGTATTTTTATTCTACTTTATCTCTTTTTGTTCACATGTATGTTTAATGACTGCACTATTTTCTTTTCTTTCTTTCATTATGTTTACATGCTGGACGGTCGTAAAAAGTGTTTCACTGCATGTGGTATTATGTATGTATGTGTATGTGAGGAATAAAATTTGAATTTTCGACAAGGTTTCAGATAGTTCATCAGAACTTGCTACAATAAGGTAGAAATGCAGATTTTTTTCAACCTAGACAATATCACATGATTAAATTAGCGCAGATGATACATGATGCAAAAATGTGCCTTTTTGGAGATTAATATGACCGGGTTAACATTTGAATAAGTCGCATACGTTGTCGATTTCATGTTGCAGAATTGTCGTGTTAAAACCGGGTTCGACGGAGGAAAGAAAAGAAAAATACCTTTTGCCGAACGTGTCGCAATCGCGCACGGTTTAAGACTTTGTTGAAAGGGAATAGTTACTCATCCACATGGCCTCCGGTCGGACCATAATTTCATCTGTTCCGATAAGATCTATTGCCTGTGCATCGGCATATACGCCTTGTTATTAATTTGGGGGAAATCAGCGTTGTTTATACGCTCTTTGTCTCCCATGACAAGTCGATTGTTATTGCAAAGCAATCCGCTATAACTGCGCCGGCGAAATGTATACGAGGTCAACTCCAAAACTAATACATCAAAAATGGTCTGGGGATCTGTAATGACAGCCGATCATGTTCTACACTCGTATTCGGTTGCGTTTTAGCACGGCCGCGAGAGATCGGAGTATGGAGATAATAAAGGGCTTCTCTTTTTCGCTTGAAGTATAAAAAAAAAGAAAGAAAAGAAAGGCCCTTAAATTAAAGCAGATTCTGGGCGCGCGTGCTGAACGAGCGCTTTGAGCTGCAGATGTTCCTCTGGTTTTGATGGGAGCCCAAAGACAACAGGCGAAATGATGAACAAGGCGAAGTGGTTAGCGCAGTTGTCTAAACACGAGATTGGCGAAAAAGCTCGGGCCTGCTCGTCTACTCACCCTGAGGATGACTAGTGTGTGTGTGTGTGTGTGTGTGTGTGTGTGTGTGTGTGTGTGTGTGTGTGAAAGAAACAGTGACTACCACAGGAAGCTGTAGAACTTGAGTAACACCATTTCCCCCCCTCCCATGTCATTTCAGCCAGTCTCTCTAAAAAGCTGTCTGTAGCAATAGCTCTTTTTTCGACGATGATGAAACTGAATCACTGTATATCCGATGTCACGGCGCACTATTAAACACATTACGGTAACGCCGTTGTTAAGTTCTCAGTGACACCCCCGGCTTCTCGCGTCAGGAAATTTTGGATGGCAGAGCTGCTGAGCGCAAACGAGCGCTATTCGTTGCTAATTTGTGTCGTACGCTATAAACGGGCGAAAGCATTTTCGTCGTCTGGTTGGGTTTTGGCGTCGCGGGGTCTCTCGGGGGAACGGTCGGTCTGGTGACAAACTACAGGCACGTTGGTACGCGCAGGTGTCCCACGCTGGTTTTGGCCACGTTCCAACGTTATTCAATAAAACAAATCGTCCGAGCAGGACTTTTAAAACAACCGCTATACATGTCGGCTTGTGCCAGGTCCAGAATATTTTATCCCGATCGTTACGCAGCACCGAAACAATACTTGTGGAAATGCAGATGAGAAATGACGCCACCCCCAACACCCCCCCCCCCCTCTTGCTCCACAAGCTTGTTGAATTTTTTTTCATCGTGGTTCATTTTCACATACTCGGTCCTGAGTGAGTTTGAAGAGTTCGATGTGTTTTTTTTTGGGGCGAGCGCCTCAACTATTCTCCCTGACAGCACTTTGAATATCCAAAACCTTGAGGCAAATTCTAAGAGCTGAAAACCGAGAGGCAGGAGGAATTTGTATTCTTTCCTTTCAGCCATTTTCACTCTTCCTTGTTACGATCGCTTACATTCAACTTGTTTTTTTTCCCCCTTTCCTTTCCCCACTTCCACCCTCTACCTGCCAGTGTAACCCCCCCACATATACAATTAATGTGGCAAAGCACGTTCGCCTCACACCTCCAGGGATGGGGGTTCGATTCCCGCCCCCGCCATTTGTGTGTGTGTGGAGTTTGCATGTTCTCCCCATGCCTCAGGGGTTTTTCTCTGGGTTCTCCGGGTTCTCCGGTTCCCACCCTCCCCCCATGTGGGAGGTGGTGTAGCCCAGTGGTTAAGGTGTTGGACTCTGGACCAGAAGATCACGGGTTCAAACCCTACCACCACCAAGCTGCCACTAGTGGGCCCTTAAGCAAGGCCCTTAACCCTCAATTGCTCAGTTGTAAGTCGCTCTGGATAAGGGCGTCTGCCAAAGGTCGTAAATGTAAATGAATGTTAGTGTGTGTGGGTGTGATTGTGAGTGTGTGTGTGTGTGTGTGTCCTGCGATAGGTTGGCATTCCATCCAGGGTGTATCCTGCCTTGATGCCCGAAGACGCCTGAGATAGGCACAGACTCCCCGTGACCCGAGGGAAGATCGGATAAAGCGGTAGAAGATGAATGAATGAATGAATATACAGCTAATCCATGCTTCTGACTTGCCATCCTCTGTTTTTTTTTCTCCCTGGTGTACCCATCTTCTTTTCTCATCCGTAACCGTCCGGGGATTCGAAGTTGTCCGCATGAGAGCTGGAAATATTCCTCGTCCTATGCGGAGAGGGAGAAAAAAAATCGAGCAGGAAGACAAAATGAAAGCTCTATGAAAGAGTGCCAGTCGTGAAGCAAACCTGATTTATTATCACCAGAAATCAGCAGCAGATGTCAGTGTGCAGCTCCCCGCTGCAGCCAATTAAAGACAAGCACGCGAAGATCTCTTTTCTTTTTCCTTTCTCTTTTTTTTTAACATCTCAAAACAAGCACTCGCCATCACCGTCCTTTTTTTACGACGCTGATAACGCCGGTATGGTGTGTAGCGCTTTGTGCTTTACTGATGGCAAGAATCGCAGTGCGGTAGGCGTTACTGATAGAAGGATCCTTTGCCAGTAAATATGAAGTCCACATCCAAGAGTTCCTGATCGGAGACCCTACTGGAAGAAATGACCTTTACATGCATACAAAAAGAATACGGCTTCTTTCGGTCATGTGCTAAAGTAAGCTGGAATTATCCGTGGTAAACTTTTGTTAAACATGTCTCGATCGATGAAACGGATGGCGACGATAACAATCGCGACACGTTAGCGCAGTCGGCTCCGTGCGCGCTGCAAATATCGTCCGTGAAGAAGTTATTCCTCGTCACACTTAGGTGCAATTGGGGAAGTGGATTACAGATGTTTGACCGGCATTCGCAGCGCGGCTCAGAGGCCAGACGCATAAGCGGAGTCTTATATTTCGATCTTCTCAGGTGGGCTGGTCTGCTTTCAGAAAGCCGGCGTCGGCCAGCTGGCCATCCTTTTCAGAATTTAATGGATCCGCCATGGAAATTAATATGGAGTAGGTTTGGGAATTTGGAAGGAAGAATGTTCTGGTGTCCCATAGGATACGTGTTTTTTTTTATTTTTTTTTTTTTTAGTTTATATGGTGATTTTATATGACGATTGTTCCATTTAATTTTGTTCACTTTTCGTACATAAAAAAAAAAGTTTCTCTATATATTGAATCGTTCGAATTCCGTTCGCGTTTATTTCCGCCGCGCTTTTCATAATGTCTTCAAGAATTTTCGAGCAAAACTAGAATCGAGTGTATTTTAAAGTATGATCATAGCGGGGCGTGGTGTAGAAGTCGTGGAGATGCTATTTATATATTGATTCTATTCCTACAGCTTGTGTTTCAATCTGGGTCGACACGGGATGATTTATGAACAATTTTACGATTTAAAACGGAATTTCTAATGGAAACATTTGAAGTCTGGTTTTTTTTGTTGTTGCTGCTATTATTAGCATAAGTATGCTAGCGTAGTTTAGCTTAACTGTAAAATGTACCTTGATTCTGATGACACAGATAAAAAAATAAATACAAAAATTGCAGCGAATTTTATTGCGATCCATTTTTCGTTCGTGCCCATAAACAGTACGGTGTATAAACAAAAGGCTACATGTTTTAATTGCGTTTTTATTGCTGGTGTATAAGTGAAGGATACCACCCTGACCACACATATCAAAATTATTAAACTGTTTTTAAAGATAGTGGACCTACAATAATTAGATGTTTTATTTTGAGCACATTTTACTCTTTTAGGTCTCATAAATGAGAGATGAATCGAGTGGCGAAGGGGCACGGTGACTTAGTGGTTAGCACGTTCGCCTCACACGTTTGGGTTTGATTCCCGTCTCTGCCATGTGTATGTGGAGTTTACATGTTCTACCTGTGCCTCAGGGGGTTTTTCTCCGGGTTCTCCGGTTTCCCCCCGATCCAAAAACATGCACGGTAGGTTGATTGGCACCTTGGAAAATTGTCCCTAATGTGTGAATGTGTGTGTGATTGTGAGTGTGTGTGTGTGTGTCCTCCGATGGGTTGGCATTCCATCCAGGGTATATCCTGCCTTAATGCTCATAGACGCCTGAGATAGGCACAGGCTCCCCGTGACCCGAGGGAAAATCGGATAAAGCGGTAGAAGATGAATAAATGAATCGAGGGGCTTTTTTCCTTAAAGTAACTAAACTTTGTGACGAATCCACAGATCTTAATCAGTGACCATTACACTACTAAACTTTCGCAGAGTCCCAAACACTCGTTCATAACGAAAAACGAGCAGCGGGTTTCTCTTGCAGCCTCCTCTCCGTCGTGGTACATGTGACCGTATAGCGCCAAAGCTGCTTTCCTCCCTAATGAAATCAGTAGTCAAATATTTGGTTTATGGTATGTAATGATGCGTGAGAGTGAAATCATAATGACGCTTAATGGCTCCAGGGTAACAAGGCATGTCGGGGCGGGAGCTTCTGATCAATGATGATTGCATGTAGAGTAAATAAATCGAAAATGGTGGTCTTAATGAGAGGGTTTATAGTTTACCGTTCATTCCTTCCTGTGCGCCAAAATCTTGCTCAAGGGTCTTAGCTACCTGTAATGTTTGTTTGGGCTGGGATGGAGCTCTCATGCCATTTGACCCCGCTCGGGTCATAGCAAAAAATAATTAGAATGTTCATAGTGGTGGATTTAAAAAAAAAAAAAAAAAAAAAAAAAAAAAAAAAAAAAAAAAAATATATATATATATATATATATATGTGATGTGATTTTTACAGGGCTATGAATAGATACTTGGAACTGAAGAGTATAGTTTTATTTATATATATATATATATATATATATATATATATATATATATATATATATTAGTTATTTTGAGTATTTATATTTACTTTATTTTGAGGTTCGTTCTATCAAATAGAACCAACAGTCAACATTCCATGAATTGAAAGTTGATGCATAAAAGACAGAGGGTTTTTTCTTTTTCAGACTGGACGCTTGAGTGTAATCCAATCTAATGACGTGGGTCATCTTTTGACAAATCATACTCCCGCTGCTGACTCGCTATCCAACATGGTAGAAAAAATCTTTGAGTAAGCGCATTCATAACATTTGTGTTTATTTATTCCCTCACATTATGTTCGATCCTGTCTATGTTTTTGTGGTCAGACAATGCTTTAAGATTTCAACCTGGGTTCAGTGAAACAAGTTGCTCTTATTTATACTTTTTTACTTGGTTTGTTGTTTTTTTTTGGGGGGGGGGATTTATAATATCAAAAACTATTTTACAGAGCCTTAATATAAGCCATTATTATGGAAGTTGAATCCAAGATGTAACCCTGAACTCACGCTTGACACAATTCGAGCAAATAAATAAATAAAACAAACATAAAACTGTGTGTCAGCAGTTTTTCAAATCATTTCCATTTGTTGGATTCTGACAGATAAACAGCGTTGTCTTCATTTTCCTTTAGAGGCTAAACAGCCTTGTTCAAATTTGCTTATGCGATGTGAGGTCTGCCTTGTTTTGCATACCGCGTGCGCTCTACGCCAGCTTCCGTCACCCGGCGCAGGTTTTCAGATTCTCGGTTTTTGCGGAGAAAATCACTTACAGTAGGACCCCGACTTATCGACTCACGACAATTTTGAGATACGAACTCTTGCAAAAAAAATTATAATAATAACTTTAAAAATCCCACACAAATATATGTAAGAAAACATTCGCAAATACACACGCCGGAGTACCGGAAAACCTGTCGTAAGTCTTTTCATAAATCATAAATACCCATAATGCATCTAGTTGGCAGGCAACCTTTCTTCCCGCACGGTTTGCCACAAACCCTTGTGGTTATTTTTGACTTTTTTTGACTATTTTTTTGAAAGGTTTTCTCATCCCTGTGTATTTCGTAAATGGGGGACTGCCAATACAGCAGGTCTAATCCAATTTCAACAGGTTTAAAAGGCATCGTGTCGTTAGTGCAGCGGATCACTGAAAGCTCCATTACAGGTGTGAATAGTAAGTGCCATGAAAAACGAGCCTCTTTAGGCAATGACACGGGGCGTCCGTCGATCCGAAATGAGCCTTAGATAATATGAAACTCATCATAGTCTTAATAGCTCGGTAATGTGCATATTAATAGTATTTGACATATGAATATATAACGCGGCGGCTCGTGACGCGCTCGCGAAAGGTGAGTGGACGTACTTCCTGCACTCATTAATGACTCTTAATATGCAGTCTTGATGATGCAGGTCGTGTGACTTGATGTTCGACTGTGAAACCGGATTGGTGTGAACGTATTGTTCGCTTGTACTAATACATCCATGAATAAAAGCGGCGAGGCACCGATGCGTGTCCGTTACGTGATAAGGAAAGCGGGAAGCCGGGCTTTTTATTCAAACTCGACCCTGTGTGGAAAGGATCGCAGTTTTGCTTACAATGTGTAGATGCACAAATAAGAGTGAACAATGTTTTTGGGGGGGCACGGTGGTTTAGTGGTTAGCACATTCAACTCACACCGCCAGGGTCCGGGTTCAATTCCCGTCTCGGCCATGTGTGTGTGGAGTTTGCATGTTCTCTACGTGTCTCCGGGGGTTTTTCTCCGGATTCTATGGTTTCCTCCCCCGGTCCAAAAACATGCACGGTAGGTTGATTGGCACCTTGGAAAATTGTCCCTAGTGTATGAATGTGTGTGTGTGTGTGTGTGTGTGTAAGTGTGTGTGTGTGTGTGTCCTGTGATGGGTTGGCATTCCATCCAGGGTGTATCCTGCCTTAATGCCCAAAGACCCCTGAGATAGGCACAGACTCCCCGTGACCCAAGGGAAGATCGGATAAAGAGGTAGAAGATGAATGAATGAATGTTTTTGGGAAGATAAAAAAAAAAAACTGGTGTAGATTCATCAAACGAAAATAATCTGCTCGGCATTTAAATTTTTAAATAAGAAATGGTGGGTAGCTTTAGTGGTTAAGGCATTGGCATCTGGACCAGAAGATCGCAGGTTGAACTCCCACCACCACCTCCACCAAGCTGCCACTAGTGGGCCTTTGCGCAAGGCCCTTCAACCTCAATTTCTTAGAAGTAAGTCGCCCTGGATGACTGCATGTCTGCATTTACATTTATGGCATTTTGGTAGACGCATTTAAATTGATGAAATAGTTACATTATGACATTATTTATTTAAGGCTAATGAAAAGTCATCTTTAAGCTGCTTGTTGCAAAACCCATGCAGTATTTGAATTGTTTTCACACTTTTTGACAAGCCGCCCCACGTCTGTTAGGGGATTGTGCTCTGTGGGGGTTGCGTTTCATGCATGCATTAGCGAAGAGATGCAAATAGAGAAGGTATTAACCCCCCTGGACCGGGAACATTGCAGGTTCAAAATCCCACTCCAATACCACACCGAGCTGCCACTAGTGGGTCCTTGAGCAAGGCCCTTAACCCTCTAGTGTAAGTCGCTCCGGATAAGGGCGTCAATGTAAACAGTTTTCATGCTGCACACTTTGAGTGACGAGCACCGCCCGGCACGGTGAAAGCTCGCTTCATGTCTATACGTTGTTTTGCCCCGTCAATGTCTGGAAATAATCAAGTGCCCTCTGAGGCTCGGTGCCTGCCGGTGACATTTTGTACTAACACACACACACACACACACACACATACACACGCAGCTAATGAAACACACTAATGACTCTGCTCCACACCTGCACGGCACATTTTTATGAGCCGGTGTTACTCAGTGACAAGTCGCAAAAAAAATCAAAATAAAAATCAGGTGTCCTGCTATACAGGACTTCAACAGTAGCGAGGATCCAACGGCGCCTTTCGACGATGTCGTTATGCGTACAGAGCTATACGTCCCGCGTCTATACGTCTAGACTGTGCTCCTACGAGCACAACCTACGAACGGAATTTGTTTGGCGTGGCACTGCTCGTATTCGCCCCGATTCGAAACTCGTCTAAATCTAGCTCAATTAATGACACATTAGGTGCTTCTGATTGCGTTCCTCTGAGGGCCAAGTATCCCAGTGCCGTGTTTTTTTTGTTTTTTTAAAAAGGAAGCATGGGGATTGTATATTATATTTCTCAGAAAAGCTACACCTCCCCGGAGACTTAATTAGCCGGTTCGATGTGCCGCGCGGCTACTCCGTGTAAGAAATACCTCGACGCTGTTCACACTCCGTAAATCTTCGTGCCTCGCGTCAAGGCGTGCCGGGGTCTGCCGCCGACCGGAAACGCCGGCGCGGAGCACGAGATCAAACGCATTTCGCGCCTCGCCTCGGAGGGACCGCGGATTCGCGTCTGACACGGACACACTGTTGTCGTTTTACAAATTGCCCCGGCGTTTGGGCGATCAGTGGCGAATTCTTTAGCACTAATAATGCTAATGCACGTTTGTTTGGGCACAAATGCGAGATATTTCAAAATAAAAGACATTTTTGGTGATTTTAGAAAATATGGAGATGATATTACGGAAGATAAAATGCATTCGATGGTCATTTCAGGAGAAAAAAAAAAAAAGAGTGATATGCCCTGCATTAATCATATGCAGTGAACCATATGCAGTGCATATAGCATTCTGCATAATATAATAATCTTATGAATCCATTATTACTGCCTTGAATGATTTTTATTTTTTTTTTTGCAGTATGCAATTCGGCCTCTTTCCACATGAAATTCTTCCATAATGAGTCAGATTGCGAAGACAACAGCTGCCGGAGTCATGAGAGCTTATAGATTAGATCCTTTCCATGAGCATGGAGCATGGAGTTTCCATTTCAAGGTAACATAGCCAACGGCGTGACTAACACGTGCGATTGTGTTATCGTGCATATTAATGCTTTAAACACACCTTAAATCGATTTTTACATTTTTTTTTTCATTCTGATATTCATTCCCGCTTAAGGTTTCTACAAAATGCATCCCGACCTCGAGCAGTCATCTCCATTAGCCTGATAGTGGAATGAAGTCATAGCGTTATCTTTGCTTTAACTTTATACTATTATTTATACAAGGGATTCTTAAAAATGTATTTATTTATTTATTTATTTTTTATTGTAGATCCTAAATAGTTCCTGCATTGCGTTTTGAAATGGGGGAGAGAAAAAAAATCACTCAGAATAACTTGGATAGCGTTTAGACCACAATAACATTCCATATCGAAGTTATTGCACGTTTATTGCGCTGGTTTAATCCAAAGCGTTGCGATGTTATAGAAACTACAAACACGTTGTAAGTAGCTGTTTGGGTTTGTGCGTCGGTTGTCCTCGAGCTTTTTTGAAATATTACAATGCCAAGGATGTGACCTGAATAAATAGCAGTGTATTGTTTTTACTTAGTATAATAAGTTATACTTGGTCTTTTTTCAGTGCATGTGCTGCTTGACTGGGATTGAATTAAAATAATTCCCTACTGGTCCTTTGTTGGCGAGATTGAAGAATCCCCTGGTTTAACCGATAGCGTTGTGTGGCCTTTTGTAAATGTTAATAATCGCCTGATTTAACATGGATCCAGGATGTCCAGACAAGTAAATTGCACTTTCACGGCAACGTGAAGGCCGCACTCTATTTGTGCAGTGAGAGATGGATTGATTGTGCGCCACGACGAAGCCGAAGAGAAGCAGCAGGTGTTTGGTTCACCTCGGCTAAATCCGTTCGCTTTGTAGTCGAGAGTGCAATATCGGTTAACGCTTTTGTTTCCCCTCGTATCTCCTTTCTAGGCAGAAAGGAATATCCTTTACTGCGTTTGGTTGGGATTTATTGTTGTCTTTCTATTCCTCAAATCTGTGGTTTGCGAGTAAACAAACTCGCACGACAAGTTTCGTTTATTCGAGACAGAATTGCAGGAATGGAATATGATGTAATGCAGAGAAATGAACATGTTAATTGAGTATTGAGGGTTAATTTGAGTACATGAATATAATTGAATAATCATATTTGTTTGGTACATCTGTATTGCATGGATTCAGTGGTTTTATATATATATATATATCTGTAGAGCAACATGTCCAGTTTGGTAAGATAAGATGGAACCTGAAGCAACAGGCGCTCTGCTTGACTTCCCGCTCCCACTCGGAACGGCAGAAAAAGAAAAGAAAAAAAAAGGAAGAAAGAAATGAAATCGCCAAATTGAGGCCACAAGAGAGAATGAATGGAGGATAGGAACAGTGTGGTGAGGAAGGCCATTAAAAATAAGAGGAGGTGAAGAAAAAAAAAAGGAGGCAAGCGGAGAAAAGACAAAATAAGAGAGAGAGAGAGAGAGCAGACAGAGGGTGGGGGGAAAAAAAATCTTCCCGTGGTACACAATGCTCATAGCTAGGGTTAAGTGCTAGTGTTTCATCCAGTGGGATTCCGGCTCCACATTTAAGCCGTCCCTTAGTGCAGGGGCCACCCCAGTCATCTGCCATAATAACAATGATGATATACGGGGCCATTAAAACAGCGAGCCCCTGACATGCCGAACAATAGGTCCTCACAGCAGGCCTGGCCTCTCTGGACATCCAGGTGCACTCATGGCCCTGGCGACTGCCTTCGTTTTCATTCTCTGGCCCCGCATTGTGTGGCCAAAGATGCTCTTTCAGTGCTGAGAAGAGAGGAAGGACCTAAAGGAAGTAAACGAGAGTGAAAAGGAGAGTAAGAGATTCAAACTTGGGGTGTGTGTGTGTGTGTGTGTGTGTGTGTGTGTGTGTGTGTGTCGTGAGGGATATACAGAAATGTATGCTGGATATGAGAAATGTGAACCAGTATCACTAGTCACAAATGTCTCCTTGTAAGCGCATGGAAAGACCTACCGCAGTGGTCTTAACGCGAGGAGGAGGAGGGGGGGATGTAGGGAAGAAGGGGACAGAAAAGGATCCTCATCATCGATCAGTCGGCGCTGGGCGAAAAAGAGATACAAGCCGGACAGAGGAGGAAAGCCGAAGGTCCGTCTGTCAGCAGGTGCTCAGAGCTTTCAGCGAGGGAAAGAGTGGAGAGAAAGAAAGAAAGAAAAAAAGAAAGAGAGAGTGAGCAGTTGTTAATCTGGACGCACAGACCGAGCCCTGTGCCTGCTCACTCAAACGTGTGTCCGGCAAGACTGGCCCCGGCTTGGAGTTGCCCCCATTACCCACAATCCTGCACTCCCGGGCAGCCTCGGCCAGGCACAGATTTGAAGGCTCCGCTGAGCAAATCCTCGCCGTGGTACACATTAAAGCGGAGCCTTCTCCGTGTGTGGTCCCGGTGTAGTTTATGGCTCGAACGGGGGGGGGGGGGGGGTGGGGGGGGGGGGGGGGGGGGGGGGGGGGGGGGGGGAAGGGGGGGGGGGGGGGGGGGGGGGGGGGGGGGGGGGGGGGGGGGGGGGGGGGGGGGGGGGGGGGGGGGGGGGGGGGGGGGGGGGGGGGGGGGGGGGGGGGGGGGGGGGGGGGGGGGGTGGGGGGGGGGGGGGGGGGGGGGGAGTAAAAAAAAAAAAAAGAGCCATCCCTAAATCCACCTATTAATGAGCTAAGTAGTCACCTTGTCACCAGACACCTAAAATCCCATATCGAATTTGTGCCCTCCTTATACATAAAGAAGGGGGAAGGGGGTGTAGCTCAGGGGTTTAAGGCGCTGGGCTACTGATCGGAAGGTCGGGGGTTCGAGTCCCGGTATCTCCAAGGGCTGCCACTCTTGGGTCCTTGAATAGAATAGACTTTATTTGTCACATATACATTACAGCACAGTGAAATTCTTTCTTCGCATGTCCCGGTTTGTTTGGAAGCTGGAGTGCAGCCATGACACAGCGCTCCCTAGAGCACAGAGGGTCATAGAGGGCCATACCGGGGCTCGAACCTCCGACCTTCTGATCAGTAGTAAAAGGCACTTACCGCAATGTACTCTAGGGGGCACTGTATCATGGCTAACCATGCGCTCTGATACGGGAAGGAACGATTTCACTGCACTGTAATGTATATGTGACAAATAAACGTCTTTTCTATTCTAAAGAGGAAAAAAACGGAAAGACGAAGAACCCGCATGTGTCTACTATAAATGCGTCGAAACATTTTGCAGGTTTAAAACACTTCCTCTGCTCTATCCTCCCTTCTTTCCTTTTCCCTTTCTCGTCCTTTTATTTTTGTTTACGCGACTTCGACAAGCTACTTTCCTGGCATGAGTGTCAGACCACGATTTTGTCACCGCACTAAGCGAATGATAAATATGAAATGATATGTTTTGCTTTTGCTGTCGTCCCATAGCACCAGGTCCCCAAAACAATGTCCTCCAAAAAAAAAAAAAAAAAAGCCAGGCCACATATGTCCCACAGAATAACATAATAGCCAAGGGGTTCTAGCTCTTCGAGCTATAATTATGAGTAAAGCTGCCGAGAGTTTTGAACGCTGTGTGGTGGGTAGGACCGGAGCGGTGGATGGAAGCCATGCCGGCCCGTCATAGATCTCTCCCGAGAGTCGGACATCGCTCAGAAATGAGTGTCTGTTCAAGCTCAGGTCGATGGCAGGACGCGGGCCTTACACACAGATTAATTCGTATTTTCCGTGCTTCTTTTTTGATTGAGGCCCGACGTTGATGGAAGAAAGACTCCTACTCTCTCTCTCTCTTTCTCTCTTGTCTGTCTCTTTCTCTCCGTCTCTTTTCTCACGCCGCACGTAAACCCGTTGGCTTCTAGGACACAGTCGTATATTGTGAACTCTCCAAGGCAATTGCAAGAGAAACCCTTCAAGCCCGGTTCCAGTCTAAAACCATAACTCACGCCATAACCACAGGAACACACGTTTGACATTTCGCGTTTCGATTTTACCGAAATGTCAGGAATTCCCTCTCCGTTTAACGAGCAATGAATTACTCGCTCCTCAATTACCGAGCATAATATTGGCCGAAAAATGTTGTTTTAAAAAAAAAAAAAAAAAAAAAAAAGGAGAAAAATAATAATTGCACGATATCTACTTACAACCCGCTGCGATGCTTTTTTGGTGAATTTTGGTCATAAATCGTGTTTTGTTTTTTTTGTTTTTTTCCCCCCTCGCTCGCTGCACACTGCGAGGCCGGGCAGGCCTCGGATTTATTACAGCTCACGTTCCCGACATCGATTTACTTTCCTCTTCGTTTTCTGTTTGTTTCAGAAGGCCCTTATTATTAGTGATGGAGGCCTGCTGTCTTTCAGTGACACTCGCAGAGCGACGGGAAAAGGTGCGCGCGGACACAGGAAATAATACCCTGAGGGACACATCTGCTCTTTTTTTTTCTTTTTTTACTTTCTTTCTACCGAAAGGAAGAGAAATCAGTACTAAATGTCTAATACTTATGTCACTAACTTACCAGTAGGCTTCTGAGAAACACCACAGGTGTTCTGAGAGAAATAACTGCTCTCCGGTAAGCAACATTTCCTTAGTGCCCTCGCCGTATAGCATTCTGATAAAAAAAAATAATAAAAAAAAACATGCGATGCATTGTTCCATTGTTTCTGTTACCGGTTTAATGGCTTCAGGTCGATCAATTGAATCAGTATAGAAGCTCATCAGTCAGTCAAAAAGCAATATATATATATATATATGTGTGTGTGTGTGTGTGTGTGTGTGTGTGTGTGTGTGTGTGTGTGTGTGTGTGTGTGTGTGTGTGTGTGTGTGTGTATTTATTTGTTGTCGGATTTTATACCCATGAAGTCAAAAATAAATTTGACTTTTACATGTCATTTACATGTCTGATCATCCTGGAAATTCAGTGGAAGACAAGAGGACTGGTAGTAGTTGAGGGAATCAGTGTGTGTGTTAGAAACACAGGAGGGCAGTCTTTAAACATGTACTGCTCTCTCTTTTTCTACCCCCCCCCATCTCTCTCTCTCTCTCTCTCTCTGTCTTCATTTCTCTCTCTCTCTCTCTCTCTCTCTCTCTCTCTCTGTCTCACTCTCTCTCTCTCTCCGTCACTGCACCTCTCCAATATGGACTGAGTGTTGAGTGCAGCACCTGTTCTATTACATTTTATGTGCTGAACTTTTCTGGATTTTATGCTCTGATTTTCAGACACATAAATGCCCTTCATATAAAGCGGAACCCCCTCCACCGACCCCCCACCCCTCCCTTCCCAGACACACCTACATACACACCATATAAGAGAAACAGTTAATTGTTGTTGTCTTTGTTTTTTTTGTTCTGTTGTTTTTTGTGACATCATACTTAAGAATTAGATATCGCTTTCATTTGTTTGGGTTGTTTATAAAATGAGGTTTGCTATTTTTTTATTTAAGCAAGCCTTTTTCCTTTTCTTTCTTTTTTTTTGCTGCTTTCGGACACAATGGAGCTTGATGACAGTAAGATAGAGTTGGTACAGAAAACAATTTCACCTAAAATAATAAGAAGAATCTTTGTTATCATCGTAATTCAATAATAATGATATGATTCGTATGTCTATATATATTTTTTCTTTTCGAAATCATTTTATTTTAGAAATTTGGCTTGTCCAACAGAGCACTAAATAAGGTTAAAAAAAACAATTACTATAACACTGTAAGAGGAACTCTAAGTGTGTGGTGTGTGGTGTATGTATGTGTGTGTGTGTGTGTGCAGCAGGAGGCTGATTAATCTTGCTGTCACAGACGGACTGCCTCTGATGGACTGCCTAATGAAACTCATAAACAGGTAAATAAGCAGCCCTGCTTGGGACTTAATCCCAGCAGTGAATAAGCAACAAGAGGCAATACTCAGCCTAAACAAGCCACAGTTTGAATGATTTATTGCTACTGGTGTGTATGTGTGTGTGTGTGTGTGTGTGTGTTTCTATGGAAGAGTGTAAATGAAGGAATTAAACACTGGCATAGATTAGTTTGTACTTGTTTACTAGGGCTTATATGTTCTGGCAATGTGGACGGTCAGTTCTGTGGTTACCTTGCAGTCTTTTGTTAAATTCATTTGTATCAAAAAAGTTGTGCCTACACACACACACACACACACACAGACACACACACAGAGACGTGTGTGTGCTTCTAGGAAGTTCACTTTTGGACTAATTTTTGTAAGCTTCACCTACACAAAAGCTGCTTGTTCCACACCCGGCACGAGCGGCTATACCCTGCCCTGTTTATAGCCTGCCGATGCCTCAGAGCCCTGTCATGGTTCGAAGGCTTCCCGGGGGCACGATGTTCTTGAAAACACAAATGTGTTGATTTTGCTGAGGAGTCTGGTTAGGAGATGGCCCTAATCAAAAGGAAACTATGCGTAGTCATTCGGGGGAAAGGTTTCCAGCTTGACCAGAGAAATTTGTGGTCTCTCTGCTCTCTGTGCGTATGTGTGTCTGCGTATGTGTGTGTGTGTGTGTGTGTGTGTGTGGTGTGTGTGTGTGTGTGTGTGAAAGAGAGAGAGAGAGAGAGAGAGAGCTTTTCATAGAGATCTCCTCTTCACTATTCATGACCCACTGAGGTAGCAACATGGCCAAATCAAAGTCAAAACTGCTGAACCCGAGCAATGAATTAATTAAAATGCTTTGATCCCCCCCCACTAGAAAAACTCATATTAGTTAATGCTGCCGTGTGTGTATTTCATTTGCAGAATTCATTCTACATGACCCAATGCTGTTTAATAATTTAATTTTACTTAATATATCCATCTCTCTCTCTCTCTCTCTCACACACACACACACACACACACACAAAAAAAAAAAAAAAAAAAAAAAAATATATATATATATATATATATATATATATATATATATATATATGTCAGGTATAATCTCCCTATCTTTGTGTTTATATATTTATATAATATATTCCTGGATTTCTGGCAAAAAATATATGTAAGTAATAAATTTTGAAAGTAAAAAATTTGATTGAGAAACTGATCCTAACTGATCCCAGGCCCTTATTTCTGCCTTGTTTAAAGGAAACAAACCTCAGGTTTGGTTGTACTAACATGACATGTGTTTTGTGTTACCCAAAACAACACTTTATACATGACCTGGATTATTAACGGACTTGTACCTGAATGATTCAATCTTTGTTTGTCTGGTAATATGGTTTGAGTTGTGTTTTTTTTTCTTTCTTTTTTTTTTCCTTTCTGATGCTATTAAACAGGAATTCTGGGGTTTTAATGCTCTCCCATAACCCGTTACAGCTACTTTGAGGAAGCTGCTGCGACCATTTCATTGCATGGACACCTTTTGTGTTTGCAGTTCGTGATCCAGCTGCAGGTCTGGGTTTAGCATCGCTGGTGCGGCGGCCAGTGAACATCCGGGCCCTTTTGTGTTCGCACCCTCAAGCCGTTTGTGTAGCATTATTACCGAGCGGAAACGCAAACGCTACCGGACACGCGGCGCCGCTCTACATGTAATAAATACATCAGTAACATTTTTATTTGTGTCAATTTTGCAAAGAAATGAAGCCGACATTCGACGTTATCTCCTCAGTTCGGTCAATACAAGCAAACAAACAAACAAATATAAATATAAATAAATATAATTTAAAAATTAGGGCATGTATTTTTGATTGGACGCGCGTGTTTATCTATAAATTTCACGCATGCACGTTTTTAGAACGTGTATATAAATGTGTATGGGACATTTCTGAAAGATGGACAGTCGTCCTACAATAAGGTTTCTACCTGAATAAGGTAATAATTGGGAAAAATTGAATTATTCAAATATGCCCCATTTTTTGTTAGGAATATACTGATTTAAAATACACAAATGCCATAAGCAGGACATTCCTTTTATTTTATTTTATTTTTTACACATCCGTATTTATGATTTACTACTTACTGATTACTGATCTGTTAGGGAGGCCCTTATATTCACGTATTTGTAGCTAAACAATGTTGTCTATATTAATTTCTATGCATTTTATATCATGTTTACAGATGAAAATAATAATAATAATAATAATAATAATAATAATAATAATAATAATAATAATAATCTTTAAAGGTCATACGATAATAATAATTTTTTTAAACGCTCTATTTAACGTTCATATTTTCTAGAGCACTTTCACATCCAATGCACCGTAATACTAAAATGTTATAACCTCCATACGTACGGTTATGAATATATTTAATGGCACAGAGCAGGCGGAAAGCTTTGGCGTTTTCCTCCCGCAGACAGTGTGATTGATTATATCATATTTAAGGTCGCTGCTGTCTTTGACTAATTTTCTCTCGTGCCTCAGGCATTGCGCTCTCCTAAACTCTGGATACAGATGACAATAAGAACAGACACACACACACACACACACACACACACACACTAAAAAAACGTGGTATAATGGAACAAAAACACAGATAAAGACCTCCTGCTGCGCGGAACTAACGATGTTGGTATAAAATGTTTAGAATAGAATTGTATTCGGATATCTCTGCCGGCACTGACAGTTTCTGTGCTGGCATTGTTCTTGGAAAATTGAATATAATTTAATTTGCGATCTAACAAAATATATATTTAATTGTTCTGGCATTAAAGACGCGTTGAAAAGGAAGAGAGACAAAAAGAAAGAGATCATAGAAAAAGGACGTAATAATAACAAGAAAGAAAGAACGAAATAAAGAAAGAAACAAACAAACAGAAAGAGTAATAACAATATTTAATATCTAATTGTATTGACAATCGACGCTTTGAAAAGAAAGAAAGAAGGAAGGAAGCAAATGAAAAAAAAGCAATAATGAAATGAAGAAAAAGAACGAAAGAAAGCGTAATAAAAATGTGGGAAAATCCTATTTAATTGTTTTGCCAATTGACGCTTTGAACAGAAAGAAAGAAAGAAGGAAAGGAAAAAGAAGGAAAGAGTAATAAAAATGTGACAAATATTTTTAACATAATCGACGCGTTGAAAAGAAAGAAAAATTCTACATCAATGCTTTATAGGTATCCTTCTACTGCAAGCCAGCTATATTTAATAAGTAATATAATAAATATAAGCTGTTATAAATTAAAGGAAAATAGTTCTCTAATTACACACACACACACACATACATATATATATATATATATATATATATATATATATATATATATATATATATATATATATATATATATATATATATATATATATATATATATATATATATATATATATTGCACATTTAATACAAAGTGAAGCGCTGATCATGAAACACAGTGCACGAGATATTTTGGGTAATACCTTTATTTAAAAAAATAAAACGAAAGCGACACAAAACAATTGACTTTGTAACGCAACGGAACTTGACATGGCGTTTTCCAGGCTCGAATGGAATTAAACACGGATGCAGGCAAACACGTGGCGAAATAAACATGACAAAGAAGCGTAACTTCGTTATTAAAACACTTTTGCGTGTTTATGTATAAACATGTATAATAGGTATGAACACAGGGGCTGGGGTGGACTTTCAGGTGTAGGCCTGTGTTCCAGAATTTCCTCCAGGTGGCTTTGGGGTTTGACTTTTGGCGAAAGTGGAGTTTATGTGTATTTAAGGTGTATGGGCGCACGGTCTCCCTTTCTACACTTCGGGACGAGGAGGGGCCACTGTCTGGGATTTCGCGGTCAGATTTCTCATTTCCCATAGCCTTCCAAGGTCTTGAACCCAATTAATGGCTAATAATTACCCGACTTCAGTGTTGCAGCTCCTGCGGCTTCATTAGAGCTGAGAGAGAGAGAGAGAGAGAGAGAGAGAGAGAGAGAGAGAGAGAGAGAGAAACTTTCCAGGAGCTTCCTTTTCCACCTGAAAGACACGGTACAATACAATCACCCATGTTCGTCTGTCTAATCCAAACATGAACATTTTACCTCATAACTTCCATTAAAAACGCACCTGCAGCCCTGGCCCTAGTGATTCGTGTTTGGGAACACATTTAGCACGTTGGCAATGTATTGAAAGCGCCTTTTAACACGCGTTAAAACTGTGGCTGCTGGTGGTGTTTTGCTCTTTTTGTGCGCACGTTTGTTTCCCTATTAGCCCGTGTGTCGCTTTTACAGTCCTCAAAGCCTCTGCACGACCCGCTTTCACTGTTAGTGTTTTTGTTCCGAGGGCCATTGAGTGCTAATGCTATTTACAGAAGTCCTGGCTTTGTGTTTGAACGTGTGTGTGTGTGTCAGGGGTAAGAGCGCGTGGTGCCATATCCCCACCTTGAAGTCCCCATGTTTACTTAGTCATTACATACACTGCATTAGCATTTAGCATGTCGTAACCGTTTTATTCTTTCGTTTCTTTTTTTTCCTTCGGTTTTTTTTTTGCGCATTCTAACTATTGAACTCCGAGCCACGACTGGGTGGATATTATTCCCCATATTGAGTGCAGTAGAGATGTTATCAGCGCCTGAACATATAAGCCGGGCCCTTTTTCTAACAGGGATAAAGCTTCGGTTTCACCCCGTTCGAGTGCAAACGTGTAGGGCACAGAGAACCACCTGACGTGGCTTTTTGCCTCGCACACACACACACACACACACACACACACACACACACACACACACACAACACACACACACACACACACACACACATATCTAGCTAATCAGTTCGACCACAGCTAATTATTACCAGTACCGCCTTAACTCACCTACCACCCGCTTAATATTTACTGTTACCGGGATTTTCAACGTCTACAAATAAGCCAGTCACCCCGTCCCAATCCGGGTACGCATTACACCTGTTTATCCCGGGATTGTGTCCCAATCCCGCATTACACATCCAATTAGGCTCACCTAGTCGTAATGAGCTTTCATGTAAACACAATGCAACATTAGAATTAGAAACTATTTACATGATATTGTTGCAGTTAGACGGAAAAGACAATATCGGGTATGCGCTTTAACGGTAATGATTCGAGTTTCTAATTCGGGAGCCTAAATAAATAAAACAAATTGGTCTTGATTATATTTTGTAGGCAGAAAATTAAGTAGACAGAAAAAGCACGGTTTCTCTCTCTCTCTCTCTCTCTCTCTCTCTCTCTCTCTCTCCCTCTCCTCCTCCTCCCTCCTCTCCGGGGGTCTCTCTCTCAACTCGGTCTCTCTCCTCATCTCTCTCTCTCTCTCTCTCTCTGATCTATATCTCTATATATATATATATATATATATATATTAGTTATATAGGTATATGATCCGCCTGATGAGGATTGAAAAGCCTAAATACCAATTAGCAAATCAAACATGTGATGGATTTGCACTGTAATTAATATCACCAGTTATTAATTGCTACAATGGCTTAGGACCACAGTTTACATGAACAGCATGATCCCCTTTGCATTTAACCGCCCCGCCAAACCTGGACAGAACACCTGGACATGAGAATGGGGATGGGTTTCCTTTTTGAGTCTCTCTCTCTTTTTTTTGGTTTCTCTGGTTTTCTCCTTATTATTTCTCCTTAACCATCACATGGAGTTTTTTCGTTGCCACTGTCCTCCTTCTCATCTATCTAGGGATAGACTTGTGGTTTCTGCTTTGGGTTGTAGTTAATAAATTCGAGTGGCGCGTGTGTGTGTATATATATATATATATATATATATATATATATAATATATATATATATATATATATATATAGTCTTATAAGCCATATTGTGTACAATAATACACATACACACACACACACACACACACACACTATATACTATATATATATTGGCTTATAAGACAATATGGGCTATATCCCAAATTGGATGCAATAGGAAGTCAAGGCCACGTGGATCAGAGCCCCTCGTTTCCAGGGTCTCCTCCGGGGTACAGAATCGCTCCTCTCTCTCTCTCTCTCTCTCGCTTTCTTTCTCTCTTACCCTCTGTGTCTCTCGTCCCTGCGCTTAAACCACAAGGGAAAATGGCAACAGTCTGGAAAACAAATACTCCAAATGCGCGGTTACACAGAGCCATCACGCTTCCAAGAGCTCATAAAAAAGTAGACGTTTAAATGACGCAGAAAACGATTCCCAAATGAACGAGTGTTGAAGAGAAACACTTTTCTTTACAAGTGTAATTACACTTAATTGCTGTTTAAAAAAAAAAAAAAACAATGACCCGTTGCTCTGTATGAACTCATTTGTCCAGCTTGAGAGAGAAATGATCTACATTTCAATTGTTCTGGAGAACCCGAGCCAAAACACAGTAACGCATCTATCGGGTTGGTCTGCTGGATCCTGTGTGTTTATGCTTTGCGTCTGTTTATGCATGTTTCAATACCGAATATTAAATGGATCGGTTAGAGGCTTTATGCTTTGCACGTTGGAGATAATGCGAAAAGAAAATAGCGGGTATTGGGATGCAACATAGTATTTAATTGCAGAACAGGTGAGGTACAGATATCCTCCGAGATCTCTCTCTCTCTCTCTCTCTCTCTCTTATATATATATATATATATATATATATATATATATATATATATATATATATATATATATATATATATATAATATATATACCAGCTTTTCTCCGTACTTCGTACTCGGTTTCTTACATGTTACATGGCATTATGTCATTTATGTCACCACCTTTCAAAGAACAAAACAAACAAAAAAAAAAATCTGTCCGTTCCTAAAGCTAAAAATCATTACACTCACAGCACTGAATTAAAACTCATTAAGGGACAAAGTTTCCATTAGTAAGAGAAGAGTCTATTTGTAAAGCTGCTGATGCTCACAAAAGCCCCAACGCTTCCGTGTTCTCTTTCTTTTTAACATTGTACTAAACCGAAAAGTTTGTGGAGATGTGAAAATATCAGCAAAACCTTGCTTCATCAAACAATTAAGGCAGCTGGCGGCGAGAAAATAAAAAATAAATAAAAAAAATCAATACATAAATATAAAAATAAATAATATTATATATATCTATAATTACAATAATAATAATAAATATAATATAATAATAATATAAATAACACAACAACACACACACACACACACACACACACACACCATATATATATATCACACTATATATATATATATATATATATATATATATATATTATATATATATATATATATATATATATATATATATATCTATTGCATTGGGCAAATAATAACACAGTGACAACAATGCATAATTATTATACATTAATAATAATAACAAGAGTAATAATAATTTTAACACACCATTAATACCAATTATAATAACAAAAACATTAATAATAATAACAACAACAATAACAACAACAACAACAACAATTATTATAATAGTAATAATAAATTCGGTGTATTTAATATCAATAAACTCAATTTACCTCTGAACTCTGACTGCCTCTGCTCTCCGATCTCCATCTTTTCGTCTTTCTTAAATGTAAAAAGCCAAATGTAAGCATCAAACTGTTTTTTGTTGTTTTTTTCTGCCCTGGTGTTCCAATGAAGATTTCAGGAGAAATGCCTCGTCAAAATCATTGTTGTTAAAACACAACTGTTTTTATTTTTATTTTGATCGAATCAAAACGTGGATGTCAAATCAGTCTTCTTGAATCATGCACAGCACAGCATGCAGAAGATCGCTACTTACATTTCGGCCCGTTTTCTCGCTCGATTCTTGCTATGAGCCCACAAATAAGCTTTAAGTCGTACCGCGCTCCATCATTCTACACATATGAAATAAAGTACAGTGAGGAACGTCATACTTGCCGTGTATTCTCTGAACACACACACACACACACACACACACACACACACACACACACACACACACACACACTGTCCCTCGTTCTTCCCTCCTCTATTCCTCTCTGTTCCCCTTGGTAACTCAGGCTCGCCTCTACTTTGACGTGGTACAAATAAATGCAGCACCCGCAAATGTACTTATGAATGACTCTTTTTATTT
This sequence comes from Kryptopterus vitreolus, assembly GCA_030449085.1. Lineage (NCBI taxonomy): Eukaryota > Metazoa > Chordata > Actinopteri > Siluriformes > Siluridae > Kryptopterus > Kryptopterus vitreolus. The sequence continues at coordinate 32,930,808 of JACRUU010000005.1, forward strand.
TGCATTTATATGAAAGCGGTAGACTGCTGGATAAGAAATAAAAAAAAAATATTATTATACATTATATCGTACAATTTATCTAAAATAATTGAATATAATATTTATAAAGCAAGAAGAAACAAACACTCGAATCACATTATTATTATTATTATTATTATTACGTCATAACCATCACAGCCACTACCAACTATAATAATAATAACCATATATTTTAATCAAAATGCTGTTTTATACTTTACCTTCCACCAGTCAGAATCTTTCTTCTTCTTAATTCATTTCAGATCTGATGCTCGAATCCCCCTCTCTCAAAGAGATGCGACCTTGACCCTGTAGAGCAGTTGTTGTTGTTTTTTTTTCGTCCCGCGCCGGAGCTGATCCCGCAGGTTGGCGAAAAAAGCAGGACTTCATCCTCTCTAACAAGCAGAGAAGGTGTGTGTGTGTGTGTGTGTGTGTTGGGGGGGGCGGTGTGAGATGGAGCGGAGCGAAGGAGGAGGAGGAGGAGGGAAAGAGATAAGTGATCTGAAGGAGAGACGATAGGACAAAAAAAGGGGGAAAAAAGTGATGATGATGAATACATTGGAAAGTTTTTTTGGCCCCGACGACGGTGTCAGATTGAATGGCCTGTGCGCATGTGCGAAGGTGTCCGAACTGACAATGCTCGTGAGATGAAGATAGTGCTGCTGCCGCTTCTGAGCTCAAGGAGGACGAGAGGAATCCGCAAGCCGACGAGATGAGATCCAAGGCGAGGGCGAGAAAACTGGCCAAAAGTAGGTGCCTTGTCTTTTTTTGTTGTTGTTTTGTTCCCCCTCTTTTTTTTTTTTTTTTTACCCCTTTCCGCGTCTTCTTTTTTTTCGCCTTTATTTTTGTTGTTGTTGTAAATTCCGCCTCCTCGCTACTCCCGAGCTCGTCTCCGGGATCACCACTGTGTCATTTTCATTGATTAGTTCCTGCTGAGAGCTCATCTTTGCTCGCGTAGATATTCCCACCTTTTCCCCCTTTTGTATTCGCGTTGTAATAACACTTCGATCGAACTTTACCGCTGCAAATCCGCGTGTCCGGCTCTCCTGCGCTGTTTTAGCGCTGTATAGTCTCAGCCGGAGTTCTGCTCAGAGTGAGAACTTTCACATGTGATGGCCCAGTGATAACACAAGAGAAGGGAAGAGAAGAGAAGAGAAGAGCAGCGCGCACTTACAGTCTTTTCGGGTGATTTTTTTGTGACCGCTGAAAGTTAGCAAAAAAAAAAAACTTGTCGAAAAGAATAGTTAACTTTTTTTTTTTTTGGTATCGAGTCTTGTGAAATAATATTCCTGGCTTTTGAAATAGTGGGCGCTCGCGCACTGCGCATGGCCAAGGCGACCCCAGCACTCAGGAACAACTCCGTGCCGGACAAGTGGATAAAAGATAGAGAGCGGCGAATTTCCTAACAAACAAACAAAATCATAAATAGATGCTTTTTCTTTTTTTTTTTTCGGAGACTCTGAAACGATCCTCGAAGATGGTCGCGCTTCTGACTTTCCAGCGTGCACATTGCGTTTGCTCGGGTTTCTTTCCTTCCACTGGAAATGGCGATCAATAATGCATGTCGGGCAAGAAACTATAATCTGCTTGATTTCGGGACTGGTTTTCTCTCTCTCTCTCTCTCTTTGGCCGAAAAGAGAAGCGTGCAATTCGCCTGCGGACGCTGTTTTTTTTTTTTTTTTTTTTTTTTTTTTTTTTTTTTTTATAAAACGACGTGCTTGAGTGTTGTCAGCCTATCATGATTATGCTAGGCGTTTCTTATTTCCATGTTTAATTATTCTTTTGTGGAATGATCGAGCTTGGAAATGCTTCTCCGTTGTAATAGCTTTTCATGCTGCTGACTTAGCACATCTTGGGCTTTTGTAATAAGGATGAACGTGTGCGTATTTTCTTTTAATTTAAATGCCACTTTGACGACATTTCGACGCACTTTTTCTTTTCACGCACCTCACGTGCATAACCGTGCAAGAAAACTGCATATTTTACTAGTAGCGTGTGGATTTTGGGCTGTAGGCATACAACTTTTATTAATCTATGATTTAAAAAAAGAAAAATATTATCCGGGAATTTTTGGTGCAGGTAAATCATCCCTAATAAATAATTATGCATGACTATATTAACACGAGCATGTGTGTGTGTTTTTTATATTTAAATATAATCCATCCAAAACATTTGCAATCGTATTAAGAAGATTAGGTAGTCTATTTTGCTCTATATTATTATTTTTTACGAGTCTACATTTGCGAAAATCCACGTTAAAGTTAATTCTTTCACAAATTATACATATTGTTTCCAAGTTAAATAGTCCTCATCTTATTCCCCGACTTTTCGATTTCCTTTTGTAGCGATCGAAAATGACTATTAATTTGTAAATCTGTACTGTCTAAGGAACAATCTTCTTTTTATTAATTTGATCATGAACGATGGATAATTTACTGCACCGAATGAATAGATTTACTTGTTGATGAACGTTATTCTGGTCTCAAACGGATTTAGTAAGAAGGGGCCCAAGCAGGCCAAAGAAACTTGTGTGCATTGCTAGTATGGATTATTATTATTATTTTGTAAATTATTATTTTAGTAGAAATGTAATGTAATTAAAAAAATAATTTCTTGAATAATTTGGAAAATTTTTACGATGTTAGATTTGTAATTCCGAGCTTGGATAACTTTTCTACCTTTCATGGCTGAGGAAGGTAACATGAGCCAGCAGCAGCTCGGCTGTGTTTTTGAGCGTTTCCGTGTTTTTGCTCGCAACACACACACACACACACACACACACACACACACACACACACACACCTGTGAGTGATTTGGAATATATTACCTGATTTTGTTTTCTCCTCAACTCGATGTCTTTTTCTTTGAGAAAGCAGTTTCTCAAATCTAAAACCCGACGCGCTGTGCGACATTTCTCCCGGTGTTCACCTCCACAATTTTAGGCCCTGTGCACGAATGCTCAGCTGGACTGGACACACTCAGTGAAAAGGTTCCAAGACAAAAAAAGAAAGCCATCTATCCAAAGTGACCTATAATTACTCATGAACATGCGTACATATGGACATGATGTAGCGGTAGTATAGCTGCAACACAGTCTGGGACTGTTACGGCGTTTACACACGGCCACACAACCGGACCGAATCATTTACAGCATTAATATATACTGTTGATAGGTAAATATAAAACTGTACAGTATTTATTGTATTTCAATTTTTACATTTAAACAAAGTTAATAATTATATATATATAATTATAAATAAATTATAATAACAATAATTGTATTATATGTAGAAATTATAATAATAACAATAATTATAATATTAATGCTTTTAAAATTTTAAAAGGGACTTAATATATATATATATATATATATATATATATATATATATATATATATATATATATATATATATATATATATATATATCCCGTGACATAATGTGAGATTATTATTAATTCATGACAAACGCAAGTCAAGAAAGAATGACAAAAAAATTTAATAATAATACTTAATTTTAAAGTATATTATTATTATTATTATTATTATTATTATTATTATTATTATTATTATTATTATTATTATTGTCCGGTTTTTCACGTTCGGATTAAAAGCGGGTTTATTTTAAATCTGTCCTGAAATAATTGGACGGCCTTTATTGCTGCAGTTCGGCTACGTCATACACGGCAATGTATCATTTTTTGTCCAGTTCTCCCTAATGAATAAAAAAAATATTAAGCGCTCAAATGAAACGAACGGAATGCTGCAGATGTGTTCCTGCAGCGATGCTCCAGGAAAACCGGGTTCCTAAAGGTGCAGTTTGACTCGGGCCGTGTCCCAAACCGCATTCTACTATAGTGAATAGTATTTCAGAAATATCATTCCACCTGTAGTAACACACACACACACACACACACACACACACACACACACACACACACACACACACACACACACACACACATACACACACACACACACACAGAGTAAGAGCGGCCTGTATTTTTTTTTACGTCGCTGTGCATTAACTCTGAAGCTTTGTTAAATCCAATGCGCATGCTGAAAAAAAACGCAATTTTTCCTTCCTTCTTCATGTAGATCTGATTATTACACGTATATTTAATAACAATATATTGTAGTATACAATAATCACTCCTGAGTAGGGAGTGTTTATATTTCTTTCTTTCTTTCTTCCTTTTCCTTAAATCATTAATTCATGAAGGTGTGTATATATATATATATATATATATATATATATATATATATATATATATATATATATATATATAGAGACAAACTATCTATAATAATAAGTCTGTTTTTTTCTAAAGACTGTCTTTTAAGTAAATGATCAAATTTTTTTTATTTGATTTTATTTTCTAAAAGAGTTTAATGAAATGATTAAGGATAGCTGTGAAAGAATCACAAATTAGCGCAACTCAGTTAAAATCCCTGAGGAGCAGTCATCTGCATGACAGTTTCCTGCAGCGCCTTGTTCGAAATCATCAATATGGATTGGCAGGGTTTGGATTGTTCAGACTCTAATGGGTTATAGATATCCAGTATTCAAAGGTGTTTTGTTGTAATCCGCTGAGAATAGCAAAAAGAAAAAGAAAAGAAAATGAATTAATAAAACAACAACAAAAACTGACTTTTTTTCTGGTACTAGTAGCATTGATATATATATATATATATATATATATATATATATATATATATATATATATATAATGTGTGTGTATGTGTGTGTATATGTACATTGTTTAAATTGTTAAATTGATTTGCAATTACAGAAGGCAGGGTGATGGCACATTAAGTATTATGCACTAGTCTGAATCGCCCTGTTCTCTATTACCCCCAAACAGTGAGCACATGTCCGGGAAAAAGCACACAAGGCTGGCGGACACATGGAAAGTGAGGGCCGCATAAATAGCCTGCATGAATCCACCTCATTGCAGCCCATTGCATTAATTCCCTGCGAACTCAAAAGCCTTGTCGAGTCATTACTTTTCCCCCTTTTTCTTTTTTTTTTTCTTTCTTTTTTTTTTTTTTTTTTAATCAGACATTGAAACATCGCTGTTTTCATTTTGATGCCCTCTTTGAAGACAAAAAAATATATATATAGATCCACAAATCACAAGGTTCTTGTGCAGCCTATGATGTTTTGACAGATGTAATAAAATCAAGCCACAACACTATAAAATCGTGATGGGAACCGTGTGCAAGGTCTGCTAGAAGGCTTAGGCCATCACCACCGACCACTGGATTTACACAATCACAATGGCTGACGTTCCGATTTTTATGGTGACGTGGGGCCGGATTGTTTTTTTTTTTTTTTTGCACCCAGACTAATGGTGTATAAGCGATTAAAAGCTGTATACACATAATCTCTGGCCTGGAGGTTTGTCTTTGATAAGAAGATATTGTGAAAAGCCAATCTAAGTGCCACTTGCGTATGACTGGTCAGGAAGGTGATAAACGGCTGTAATGAACGTCTGCGTGGTGGTGGTAGTGGTGGGGTGGGGTGGTGTTGGCAATGTGTGTGTGTGTGTGTGCGTGCTTGCTTGCTCGCAAGTGTGCATTGGCGAGTGCGAGCCAACGAAAAATGGCTTCCATCGCCACAGGTGCGCGCGTTAGTTTCGCCCTTAACAACGAGGCACTGATTCACAATGAGGCTAATTTGAATTTGATGGAATTTGGTTTTCATACGCCGTGCAGAACACACACCTACATGCAGATTTTACGTGCACAGGCACACATGTGTCGCTTGCAGAAGGGCCTTTCTTTCTTTTTTTTTTTTTTTTTTTTTTGCCCGTTGAGCTTTTTTTTTTTTTTTTTTGCTTAGTTAACTCGGGTTTGGCGTAAAGGGGACAGGGCCCTGCAAAGCGGGCGCTCTGCTCCTAACACAACTTGACTTTGAAGGCCATAGCCATGTTAGTCACTCTCCACTTATTACCGTGTCACTTTGTGTTTAGGGGCACCTTTTTATGACATCACGCAGTGCTCAGGTGGGGTATTTCTTTTTGTTTTTCCCTCCCCTACAACATGCACAGACACCGGGACTGGGTTTTTCTATCCTTCTCAAAATCCAGTAGGTGCAATTCCTCACTCGGGCAATGTTTTGGCAGGTACACGCACGTGCCTCGAAGATGACTCTGATATCTCGCCGCGTTTCCCGTCCAAAACGTCCTCATTTTGCTCGTTTACGTTTGCCTACGCGTTTCGGGAGAAACAGACATCCGCCCCGTGCAGCAGAGCGGGCGCCCGAGTCGACACAGCCATTACAAAACAGCCATGTCTGAGTGCAAGACGAGCTTATCACGTTACAGCCTACTCTGTCTGCTGCTTCTCGGCCATGGAACTGGGACAGACTTGACATTACAACCCCGCCCCCCCCCTCAAAAAAACACCACCCCGCCTTTCACGCCGGAACGTGTTTTTGGAATTTGCTTTCACTTTTTTCGTACAACTTTCTTTCATTGTTTTATCGGTTTACCTGCCTTAGAAGGCCATGTGATTATTTGTGTACCGGAGATTAAATGTACGTTGGGAATGTACAAAGTACAACTACATATCGAAAAATGACCACCGGGTTTAAAATGAGATTAATTAAGAAATGCTGGTATTGACTTCATTATACTGAAATAGCAGACATTGATTTTAGATGATATTCCTGCTTCGAAAGATTATGGATATTGATTCGCCGCATCGATTCAGTACGAAATATACATGTGAGACAAAATGCGACATTTTTTCTTAATAAAAACAATGAGAACAATGTTTTACATGATTCCCGCTATAAATACAGTATTACGACATTTCCTGTCGGAAATGAACGATAAGCCCGAGTTTTCCTACATTTTCACTTGTGAACGTTAACGTTTTATTAATGCCATGCTCTAAGGGAAATGTTAAAAGTTAACCGGATACCGCTATTTTATAATATTTTTATATTTTATAACCGCTATATTAAAAATAAATTAAAACGTGTTGATTTGCTGTTTAATCCTTGAAGCTAATCATGATAGCTCCGTTGCTAATTGCTTTACTATATTTTGCAAATTGGATGTTTTTTTATTTTTTTATTTTGTCATGAAAATGTACGTAGCATCTACGCTTTCTCTGGGTTCTAAAGATAATGATAATTTAGTTGGTAATTAAAAGCACTTGTAAGGTTGATGGTTGATGCTAGCTGTATGTCTGACAAATTTAGGGACACTTCATATGTGGACGGAACACTACATTACAAAACCAAAATCCTAGATTTCTTTTTATTTGTCGTTTAGCCAAAAATCGAGAGCGGCCAAAATACAACAGGTAATTCCGTGCCTTTGATGTCAACGCTCAAAAAGTCCTTACAGCTCTACAATGCATGTCATTATGGTGTAAACGAAGCGTGCAAGGGAGGAAAAGACTTGTGGGGAGGCGCCAAGCGAATGTCGCTACTGACTGACTAATAGATCACCTGTTCACACCAGGGGCGTTATTCACACCAATTAATGATATGAAGGATCCCGTAATCTGTAATGTCTGTGTCTCCACTGTCTGAGCCCGATACTAAAAGCCTATAATAAGCTGTTTTGATAGATGTCTGCTGTCCCAGTATGGTTATTGACCTCTTGCACTAGGAGCTACTTTAGTCCCTCGCTGCAATCGACAGGCGCTTTGATTTGTTTGTTTTTGGCCCTCCTCAGCCCACACTTCCTAGGGCTCTTGAGATCTCTCTCTCTCTCTCTCTCTCTCTCTCTCTCCCTCTCTTTTAAGCACATAGTGTTCTGCTTGCCAAAAGTCAACTTGTAGCAGTATATTATAAATATTTATAAATATTTTTTTATTTGCCCACTACACCATTCATACAATTTCATTCACTGTCTCCACGTATACTAATTCACCCTAACAAGTTTAAAAAGGGAAATTCGAGATGTTTCCCATAGTTCCAAATATATATATATATATATATATATATATATATATATTTTTTTAAATGATGATTAACTCGAAATCATCCAAGTAGAGCTGCTCATCTTTGGCCCATTTTGAAGTTTGATCACCATTTGTTGTTATAATACCCTAACCTCCACAGTACAAGGAGGATGTTCCACTAGATTGGAAGATGTTCCCCGATTTTGGAGTCGGAATCTTGTGCTCATTCAGCCAAAAGGTGCTGATGTAGAGCATGGAGGTCCGGAGTGCATTCATAGTTACACATTGATCCCAAAACGTTTTCCTTAGGATTGAAGTCAGAGCTTTATGGGAGACCTTTCACTCTATCTCATGTAAAGCATCTCTTCCTGGCTTTGTGGAGAGGGACATTGTCCTGCTGGAACAGACTTGTAGGTCAAGTGAAGGAAAAATACTACTAATAGTATAGTAATAGTAATACTACTGCATCCAGACCACCTAGTTTGTGGTAACAGTTTGGGGAAGAACCACATGATTGGAAAAGTCCAAATACTTTTGTCCAATAGTGCAATTGTTGTCTTATACAAAAATAAAGATGATGATTATTTTTATTTGCTATTTATATCCAGCACATTAGCTCATGTACATGTCCCATATAACGACTACGATATTACAAGCATGACGTTCTTTTTTAATCACTGATTCAAATCGTTTTATACCGAGAAACCAATAACGATAATATTTAATGCTAGAGTGATATTTAATGATAGAGCTAGAGCTATAAGTACGTATTTAAAAATGACTCTCGAGACCAAATGGACAAACCTATCACGTACCCACTAAGAGATGTTACTACGATGTGCTACTATTACCTTGTTTTGTCTATCTGGCTGTGAGCAATCTAAACAACACGACTATGCAAAAGCAGCAGATGCAGGCGCTTTGTATAATTACATGTGCAGGATTCATTTGTCTTTGGTCGGTGTTCCCGTAAATTGACCTAATAATGGTTTGCCAGTCCATTAATGTGTGATCTCCTGGTATATTGCTTTGGGTCAACGGTTTTAAATAGTTAAGCTGCTCTTGTGTAAAGAGAACACATTTCCCACTATATAAGCAGAGTGGGGAGAATTTGCTGTGGATGATATTTAGTGTTTGGTATTGTCTTGGTCACGGCCCCGTACACACAAGTCGACATATGCAAGAACAGCTAGGCTTGCACAGTAATTCCCCCTGTTCAGAAATTCCCCTATTAGCGTCTGGGTCGGTTATCCTCCCTTGTCCTGTGGGCTGGTGTTCGGACAGACGTGACTTCTCCGGGCTTTGATGTTCCATCCGTTGGTGATAAGAAAGTGAATGCTGTTCCCAGTAGAGTGGCTTCTCCGGAGGGACGCGGTCCGCCGCGCCGCTTTAAAGTCCGCCGCAGATTACGCGTTCAAAGGCCACCGACTTTTATGTTTATCTCTTTCGCTCATCTTCTCTCCTCCATATTGTGTCATTAGGAAAAGAGGGGAATGCACCGTCCCGGGACAGGCTGAAATAAGAACGTGTGTCTTTGAGAAGCGTTTTTCAGTGAGTCAGCTCGAGCTGCGATGAAGACGCTGCTCATCATGCCTAGCAATTTGTGTTTCACAAGAACATATTATATTCTATGCCTTATGCATATATATATATATATATATATATATATATATATATATATATATATATATAATACGCTTTGTTAGTCGAAACGTTGAGAAGAAGGGGCTTTTTACGGGGGTGGGGTATTTTTTTTGGGGGGGGGGTGTCAGCAAAAATATTTCAAGATGGCCTATTAACTCCAGCGCCACGGTAACGATGCAGCAGCTCGTGAAAATATTGAGTTGCAACAACATCCCGAAGTGTAAACGTGCACCGGTGCTCGGACAGAGCCTTCTGAGTGATGGGCAACAAATGGTGCCCTCAAGCCAGGAAAGGACCGAAGAAGCACGTTACATAGTAGGACGCCAAGACTGGCTGGAAAACAACAGTGGCTAATTAGTATATCAGAAAAGTACGCCAGTATTTAACGACTAGGCGAAGTTATTAAACACTCCTGCCAGATCAACTGCAATTTAAGTCTGCTTGATGTGGACTATTGCAAAAAAAAAATCAATATTGGGCATTACGAGCTGCCCTAAAGGTTTGTGCTTTAGCCCTCGCCCTTTCTCTAAGTGGCATTAGCGAAGAGAGGCATGTTGAATTCTGGAAGTGTCTGTAGTTTGGCTGTATGTCAGTAGCTGTCCACACACACACACACACACTCTCTCTCCTCTGTTTGCTCCCTTTGCTTCTTTTTTTTTTGCTCTGTGAACTGTATGTTGGCATTTGCGCCTCTTTTCCGACTGCGGTCCACTTTTTCAATTCCTTTTCTTTTTCTGCACGCCCCCCCCTCTTTCTTTATTTCACTCACTCTTCCTTCACTATGGAAGTTTCGGCACAGGCCTTTGAAAGGATGCCGCAGCTTTGTCCACCCCGATAAAAGATGCCATAGTTTCCCTTTTCCTCTCCTTTCTGCCGTCCCTACGCGGCTCCTGTAGAAGTGCAAATTGTTACCCTCCGAGGAGCTATCCTCGTGCTTCAGAGGGTCCCAATCCGGCTCGCTAATTACGCCGAAGATTCCATCCTGGCGAAAAAGGCCGCGATTCCCACAAACCACCTGGCCTTCTTTTCTTGTCGTCTTTGATGGCAGACACCCCCAGCACCCTTTAGCACCACCAAACCCCCCCTCCCTTCCTCCTCCTCCTCCTCCTCCCTCTTTCCCCTGTCCTCCCGTACCTCACTTTTCTCTCCCTCGCTCATTAATAGGGGTTTTGAATTGCTTTCTGACCCTGACAAACTGCTCTTGTTGAAAAGGAGATGAGAGGAGGATGGGGGAGGGTGAAGGAATGGAAATGAGGAGGAGTGACAGAGACAGGCAGAGAGAGAGAGAGAGAGAGAGAGGACAGGAGGGGTGGATGATGGTGGAGGCGGGAATTCATAGGGCAGGGGGTTCTGGTCATATGGTGTCTTTGTGAAAGTATGTAGCCATAGCAGAAGTCCATTATCGTTATGTCGGAGTAGTTCAGTCGTTCCAAGGAACTCCACCCCTTGACCTTGCTTCAATGCCGTCTTCAAAGCTGGACGCAACAGAGAGGGAAAGGGGGGGGGGGGGATAATACAGGAAATGTGACTAGAACTCTATTAACCCATCTTTTCAGGAGCGAAGCCAAGTGTGTAATGGACGGAAGTGAAACAGTGAAAGTCACTGACCTCACCTGCACACCCGAAGGTGGATTTTTTAATTTTATTTTTATTTTTTATATGTACCTTGGAAAGCTCCAGACTCCACATCTCAGTCTGCAGTCTGCGCAGTTTTCCAATGTTCTCTCACCTGGGCTTCCTCCAGGTCTTTTGGTTTCTTTGCACCTTGATAATAGGTGAAGGCGGCTTAAGTGAATTGGCATTCCATCCTTACTCAATTCCAACCCAGTGCCCAGTGATCCTGAGATCGAATCCAGACCTGAAGTGATCCGGGCCAGGACGAAGTCGTTACTGCAGACAACTACAGAATTGTAAAGAAAGAGTCGCATATGCGGCTTATAGCCCCTTACATTCCATCTCTGTTGTTTTCCATCGGCTAGGACCATAATTAACCCTGCTGCCTGGGTGGAAGGGATGATATTCTGTTTCTGTTGCTGCAAACGGACAGTAACCGATCGGCTGTTTTTGCTAGCCTATGTATAGCATAGTGGGAAAGTTGTGGTCTCCTACAAGCATGTTGAGTTTCCATCTGACATTGCGTTGCCAACACAGGTTAGCAAATATATATGGAAGGAAAGATACAACGTGTAGGCAATTCATAATGGTATAAATAATTCTCTTTTATTTCTTTGGTTTAGACACGTTACACACACATTTACTTAAGTGCCTTGTGCATTGAAAAGAATGACCCTTTCTCAAACAGCAAAATAAAGCTAAAATAAAAAAGTGCAGCTCTGCCGCTGCCGTCTTAATCTATATTCTATGCGACTGTGCCTCTGTAGTGCTGTAACACGTTATACTCACCTAGCAGAGCGATTGTGCTTGAGGAACAGTTTAGAGAGGAGAAATCAATCCAAATATGTAAATATTGGTCACAAATAATTAGCCTATATAATAAAATTATAGCAAATCTATATATATATATATATATATATACATTTTTACAGGTGCAAATCTGTTAAATACTATGCGTCGCAATACAGTTGCCACCTTGTTATTAACCCGTTAATGCAAATTCACTTTAAAGGCACTCTAATCTTTATTATGAACACTTCACCAGTTTATATGGAAAAGTCACCGGAACATAATTCTTAAAGGAGCCACGTCCAATATTTTTACAATCGCAAACAACCACTAAAAAAAGTAACGTTGAAATTAACAAGCAATTAATTCATTACCAAGAAATTGATATTAAAAGAATCATTTCCATTTTATGAAAGGGAGAGATTTTGAGTGAAATTTACATTTAAATCTGTTACAGTTAATTAGAGTATTAGAAACATGGAAAAGTATTAAAAAGTATTAACATATGGTACATAAAAAAAAAAAAAAAAAAAAAAATAAAAAAAATATATATATATATATATATATGTGTGTGTGTGTGTGTGTGTGTGTGTGTGTGTATGTGTATGTGTATAGTGTGTGTATGATGTGTGTGTGTATAGATGGGTGTGTGTGTATTTATAAAACTATGATATTCATATAACCTGATATATATTAAGAGAGCATCCCGACCATTTAGTTTTATTTCATTCGTTTTTATATCCCCTCTTTAAAAGCCACTGATCAATAAACCATTCCCATTGCAGTCCAGCAATCCAGAGTCAGATAGCAAGTGTGTATGTGAGATCGAGAGAATGAGAGAGAGAGAGAGAGAGAGAGTGAAAGCGAGAGAGGGAACATAGCTCTGGGAGCAAAACAAATTGCTCTGTTATACACTCGGACTCTATGACATTATCAGCTGGGACGTCCCCAAAGGAGAGCCTTGTGCGAGATTAGCATCCTCCACAAAGGGCAAAGGATGTACTGTACTGGCGAGAGACCTCAGCCCACGTCCACTTTTTAAGATAATCATTAACTCCTACACACAAAGGCACTCACCTGGCCGGGGCCTAACGCAACACCGTTTGTCATGTTTGCATTGCAGAGCGAACACATGACAGGAAGTGAAGTGCACAAGCGTGTTTTTTTTTTTTTTAAAAGCCATCCCGGTCACACCAGATTATCTGGCGCCGAGCCAAGAACACGTTGGATGCGTAGATATATATATATTTGGTTATATAAAATCACCTGGGTCACACTTGTTACAGCTTTCAGGCTCGTTTATCAAGGAAGAATTATACAGGAGCCTCTTAATGCAAGTGGCCTCTAGACTCGAGTGCGGCACATAAACAAATTCCCAGTGACATTTACTCTCTCTTTCGCGCAATTTCTCTCTCTCTCTCTCTCTCTCTCTCTCTCTCTCTCGCCTCCGAGTCAGGCCACATCCTCCAGCTAAACATAAAACAAAGATCCGGATTCTGCGTCGTGTTTTACGGGCGGTTAAAAATGCCAGCCTGTGTGGCTGTGTTAGTCCGCTCCGGAGCTGACCGTTCGCGAAATGTCTCCGAGGTTTTCTTGAAGATGTCAATTAAAGTGTTTTAATTGCCGCCAAGTTATTTAAAACAAACGTTTTTTTTTTTTTTTACTTACTTACTCCGAAAGCAGCGCTGTCAGTTTTTGGACGCCAGACACACAGTAACGGGACCGTGGCTACGCAGAGTTATTTAGAGTGTGGACACTTTTCCAAAAGCCCTGAAGAAGTATTTGACGACAATATGTAAAAAAAACATACACACAGAAATAAGTCGGCTTAAAGTGTCAATATGTGAATATATTATATTATACTAAAATTTTTTTGTTTATATTATATTATATATATTAAAAAGCAGATTTGTAGCCTCTGAGAATTGCATTTACGCCATGACCACACTAATATGTTTTCCTTTAAAAATGCATATTTTTGGACAGATGCAATGCAAATGTAGCTTTTTGAAAAAAAAGGATCTTTTTGAAGGTATTGACGACAGAAAATAAAGCAATAGCAGGTGGAAATAACATGGGACGACTTATTTGATGATGACAGGCTCTTTTTTAGACGTGTGGATGAGCAACCTTTGTTAAACGACTGTGAGTGGACACGGATGTTTCTTAGGCCAAAACCCCATTTTCAAATGGATCTGGATTAGTGTAGCCTGTGCTTTTCAGTCCATCGTTGACCGACTGTGATTATCTCAATGGCCGTCTGAAATCGTGTGTAAAATACATTCGCCAATTTACAAGTGCAACTTTTAAATAAGGTCAAAATGTTGTTGTTGAAACAAAAATGCGATAACAAAAATCTTAAAAGCTATTTTAAAAGCTATTAAATCATTTAAGACAAAAAATAAAAATAAACCAGAACGTTCTCATCCTGAAGACTCACCATGATTGGTCAACACTACTGCCATTGTGGATTTATGTGGGGTGGAGCTCACATAAAGCACTGGACTACGGAATGGAAGGTCGGGGGGTTTGAGCCCTAGTATCGCCAAGCTGCCACCTATGGGTCCTTGAGCAAGGCCCTTAACCCTCTGTGCTCCAGGGGCGCCGTATCATGGCTGATCCTATGCTCTGACCCCAGCTACCAACACCAAGCTGGGATATGTACAGTGAATTTCACTGTGCTGTAATGTATATGTGACAAATAAAAGCTATTCTATTGTAATCTGAGATGTTCTTATAAGAACCATCACCTTCTTTATTGGGAATCCAAAGGCAGTGAATAGAATGAGCGAAATTGTTTTTGAGTGATAATTATTATTTGTCCTGTTGCACCACTGGTAATTGGTTTTGGTGGAGCGTAGGGTCGGCGCATTCTGCTTGCATGCTCCCCGCCTCGGTCCCTGTGCCACCTGAGATCATTTTAGCAACCTTTTGTTTGTTATTCTTCTCTGTTTGACTGACATATTTGGAATGGCAAGAGGTCAGACGGGTTGCTTAAGAGCCCACAGGTTGCCCTCTTCACTTACTGAATCCATAGTGGGGGGGTTAAGAGCAGTTTGACAGATGAGTTGAGATTTGCACTGAGGTCCGGTGAGCCGAACGTCCAGGCGTATTGGATATCCAAACGTCGGAGGATGTTAGAATAGAATAGTCCTTATTTGTCCACGTTACAGCAGAGCGGAATCGTTTGCTCGCATATCCCGGCTCGTTTGAGCAAGTTAGAGCAGGGTCAGCCATGATACGGCGCCCCCTGGAGCACAGAGGGTTAATGACTCAAGAGTGGCAGCTTGGTGATACCGGGGCTCAAACCCCTGACCTTCCGATCAGTAGCCCACCACCTTAACCACTGATCCACACCCCCAGCCGCCCCCGTCCCCCAAGTTGGTTCTGTGCAGCAGGTATTAATAAAATGATTTTTTATTAATAAGGGGGATACCTCGACAAAGTCAAGGTTATCCAAATCTCTCGGAAGAGCCATGTGTTTGCTCAGGTGTCTTTTCAATATAGGTCTGGTCTCTACGGGGTGGAACATCCCGTAATACGTGAATGACCCAGTTCATCGATGCGGCAGGAAATGCCCCGTGTCCCAAGTAGCCAAAAATCACTACCGTGCTGAAAAGATAGCGTTCGCTCCATCTTCACAGCGTGCATGTCAGCACTCGGGGTCGTTAATTAAAAACAAGTCAGCGGATTCTCCTGCTTTCTTTTGACACCTCGGTATTTATCTACCGGACCCGACTCAGGGCAGGACCTGTGCAGAAGAGAAGAGTTTTGTTTTCAGAGACTTGCCTTTGATGCCGTGTTTCTCCTGCGAGCGAGGGAGCGAGTGAGCGAGCGAACGAACGAACGAAAAAAAAACCTGCTGCCACATCTGACTCGAGTTTGCTGAAATAACAGCAAATGTTTGTGTTGTATTGTATGGCACGCTGTTTGAGGAGCAATAAAGCCCTTCTTCCAGTGCCTAAAGCGTCGCTTAATAAAATACTCCAAAATAACTCCTTTACCTTAATCGGGACCGTGGATTACAACGCTCGCGGCGGGAAATTAGGAGCAGACCCCCCACCGGCCCGTGTCTCAATGAACTTTGATGTAGTTGTTTTGTCCCAGTGTCATCTTTATTCACTTGATACAAAGCAATGAGATCAGATCTTTGTCGCGAGGGGTTATAAAGGGGCGATTATAGAAGGCACGGGGAGTGGTGTGTGTGTGTGTGTGTGTCTGTGTGTGTGTGTGTGTGTGTGTCTGGGAGAAAGGGGAGTGGGGGGGGGGTAACAAACTCTGTAAACCTGCTCGTTGACTAATAAGAGTCCTGCTGGTAGAAGGTCAAAGGTGTGCAAGCTAGGGTGAGTCTAAGAGTGTGTGTGGGGTTATGTGTGTCAGTCTGCCTGTGACAGGGCAGGAATACGAGACGGTAGCAAGAAAAGGCCAGGAGGCTCGATCAAAAAGTCCAAAATGGAACGGACACCAACAGTGGATACTAAGAAAACGTAACACTTCCTGTCGTTCCCTAATGCGATTGTGAAGAGTGCATGACGTCCGAGTGTCACAACGTTGGTTTGTAGGGATTTTCGTTTCCTCTATCTCATGGCCTCTTCGTTTAAAGATGCAGAGACTGAGGGATGTAATAATAATAATAATAATAATAATAATATCTTTTATTGGTCACATATACGTTACAGCACAGTGAAATTCTTTTCTTCGCATATCCCAGCTTGATGTCAGTAGCTGGGGTCAGAGCACAGGGTCAGCCATGATACGGTGCCCCTGGAGAACAGAGGGTTAAGGGTCTTGCTCAAGGACCCAAAGGTGGCGGCTTGGCATTACCGGGGCTCGAACCCGGATCTTCAGATCAGCAGCCCAGCGCCTTAGACCACTGAGCTATCCCCTCCCCTCCCTACACCCGGATGTGCCCGGGTGTAGAGTGGACCACTGTGTAAATGGGACTTCCGTCGTTTTTTTTTTTCCCACTTTGGAAATGTAACGTGGTGGACTCGAGGCGATTCGCTTATGTAGTGGTGTGACTGTGTGTTTCTCATGAAAAGAGCATAAACAAATCTGTTTTTATTGGCTCCGAGCGACATGGCCCGAGCCGAGCGTTTCACTTAAATACAACCTGTTTATTTTCAGGGCTGCAGGTGTCTGCTAATGGCTTTAAAGCTCACATCTTGCCAAGCGACGGCCAACCGATGTTGTGTAAATGTGTTTATTTACTTGATCCCACGTCCAAACTAGAGACGATCTTTCTTTACCGACAAAAATATGGAAGACGGGGAGCGGTGTAGCTCCAGGGTTAAGGTGCTAGGCTGCTGATCGGAAGGTCGGGGGTTCAAGCCCCGGTATCCCATAGCCTTGGGGCTTGACTTTCTCTAGTCTGCCACTCTTGAGCAAAGGCCCTTAACCCTCTGTGCTCTAGGGGGCGCTGTATCATGGCTGACCCTGCTGTCTGACCCCAGCCTGCAGTGCAAAACAACATGCAGTGTGCGGGTCATAAATCATAATTCTTTAAGCACCTGTGCTCCTGTGGAAAGTCGAGCCCATGTCCAGGTTAGCAGCGTTCCACTCAGGATGAGCTCATCGCTCTGCCGGCACACCACGACTGTTCACTGTTACCTGTCATTCGGATAATTCCGCCGCATGTACAACACAGCTAAGGGAAATCTTCACATTGCCCCATGGCCTCCACTGTCAGTTCTGACATACTCAAGTCACGGCGAACCACCCAGTAACGACTATCTGCATGCGAGGAAGCCCATTAATTGAACATGACCTTGTCAACTTTCCTTACTCGCGAACTCATGAATCAATCAACATTGTGTGTCGGATCCCAACCCCCGCCCCCCACCCGCCCCTTCAAACTTTTTCTTTCCTATGTGGCAGCAAAGCTTGATTCAATTACACCGCAGAGGCCTGTCCTCAGATCTGGGGTCCGTTTCCAATCGAACCAGGAGGTCATGCTTCGTTCTTTACGATGTCATGACAGAACAGTTCTCGGAGAAGGTTTCCACAACTGGTTTTGTTTCAGCGTTTTGGTTATGGGATTTTAGCCGCCCAAAACCCCCTCCACCCCCCGCCACCACCCCCCCCACCCCGCTTCCCCCCTCCCTCTTCCTTAAATTGGATTCCCAATCAGGTTAGTGTCCGATAGCGTCCAGGGTCTCCGGTAAGGCTTTGAAGTGCAGGAACTCTGTCTGCCCGCCTCCGGCTGGAGCGCCTTATCTGTTGCACTAGGGGACTATTGTTTCAATCAGCCAGACATTGTTAATTACCCTTTTCATTGGGGTATGAGGTAGGTAGAGACAAATCCAATTTGGCTGCACTTATGTTTGACCTCGGACACCGCCCCTGGGTCCTCGTTTCGTGACGGTCTTGTATTACAGGGCTTCTGGAAAGTTCCTCCATGTAAAAAAAAAAAAAAAGGAGAAGAGAAAGAAAAAACGTTGTCTTATAGAAGTCGGATTGTGTGGAAACAAAGTGTGAGCCAATGCAGCGCGAATGCATACTGTGAGACATCATAATAAACATTCGGTCCTCCGCGCGACAGCATCTGATTCGGCTCGCCCCGCAACCGGCCAAGAAAAATGGGGCTTGAAGGAAACAAAAGCCATAGTGGACGGGCTGCAATGTGTTTACAGTTGATCCAATGGAATCAAGGAGGGGGGGTTAAAAGGGGGTGCCCAAAGGGACAGCGAGTCCTTGTGAAAGGGGCTATTCTTCCTTCTTTGAGCACATCAGCTTGTACAGCTGTTGAAGCAGTGAGGGCAATTATCACCAGTCTACCACTGTTGACTTAGCAGAGCTTCTTCTGGCGTTCTTTGGAATGTTTTATTTATTTATTTTTGCGTTTTTTTTTTTTTTTTTTTTTTTTTAAAGCCTGAATTGGATGTAGATGAAGTGTTTGTGGTTTATCTGTTTGAGAACATCTTGGCTTAGGAAACCACCGTACGAACGATATCTCGATGGAGGATAGCACGGTGTATAACGTATATCCCTGAAAAAGGCGTTTGTGCTTCTTCTGAAAAGCAAAAAAAAAAAAACAGTGTGTGTGAGGCTTGTGTAAAGTTTGGACAGGAACACTTTCCATTATTGCCTCAGTGTGTAAACTCATAATAGGCTTGTGTTATGCCATCATACGTAATTAAAAGGACGCTACGGTTTCCGCTAGCTACTGATTGACTCTGATCGACCGAAAGAGATGTACAGCGAGTAAAAATGATATCATATGTAATAGTGGTAAAATGCTTTATTAATCGAAATATCTATTATATGCAATTTATCCAGTGTTACAAAAAGGTGCAAATATTATATACAATGGAGTTTTCTTACTGGAGTAAGTCTGCTGCTCCATCGGGAATAAAGTGTGGGTGGAAGTAATGGTTCTTACAAAGGTGACAGAAGGGCAAAGAGACATTTCCCCAGTGTGTGTGTGTGTGTGTGTGTGTGTGCATGCGTGTGTGTGTGTGTGTGTTGCGCATACATGCATGTTGGCTTGCCTCTGGCACCCTGCTCAACTCTCACCCAAATTAAACCTCAGCAGGTCACTGGGCAGCGTTTACCCACCTCTCTTACTCTTTCCTTTTCCTTCCCTCTCTGCATCTCTCTCTCTCTTTCTCTCCCTGTCTCTCAGGCTCCTTCTTTACTTCCCCCCAGTCTGAGGATCAATGTTCATTTTTGTGGCTACAGTTTGGCTCCAGTGACCTACTAAAGTACAGAATTTAACCACCAACTTAAAACCCAGTAAATACAACCCTTTTCAACTTTTATCTTCTATCCGCGCTAACACTTTTTGGGCCCGTTTCCTGCTTTTAATATCAGCGCCTTGCTACAAGTCCCTCTTGGATTTAATGGCATTCTTCTGGGTAACGTGGGCGGACAGTTCGACTTGACATCCATGTGGGGGCATATGGCTCATTTGAGTTTCGGCGGATGCGAGCGAAAGAATAAACAAAGCGTCGCCATTCAGGTTCCAGGTCATTTTTTTGGCCCATGCAAAACCCATTTCCCAGTCAGCCCAAATAGCCCCACTTTACTCCTGTCCAGAGGACGCTTGCAATAGAGATGACTATCTGATCGGGGCTCCGAAATGAAACATGTCATAGCAAATTATGGCCATGTTTTTTGAATTACTTAGCCAGGCCAAGTATAGTCAGGGAAAGAGTGTGTGTGTGTTGTGTGTGTGTGTGTGTGTGTGTGTGTGTGTGTGTGTAAGAGAAAGAGTCGGTGTTTTCTCTGGAACAAATAATATCACCATGGCTGACTCATGGCCTGTGCAAATGAGGAATGATGAGCAGAAGCCCAAGTCATTCCTTTCAGGCTATGTTTGGAGCATCATTTACTGAAACTGGCCCGGGCTTCGGCGCAATAATAACCACATCCTCCAAGCATCTTCAGCGATGCCTTGTTTTTATAGCTGGGAAAAGGGACGGGCGAGGGCTCGTTAAGGGCGCAGACTATTTCGGATTGGCGAAGGGAAAAGAGGGGGGCGGCTGGGGTGGGGATACGAGTGAGAGGGAGCAGTGCCACGAAAATAGTCATCCTGATAAAAACGGCGCGAGAGTCCTCCAAACCCGTTCCGCCGCAGCAAGAAGGCGACCCGGGCCAGCTGAGTACTCACACGCAGCCAAAAAATGAGAAGGAAGGGGGGGGGTAGGCGGGAGAGAACATCGGAATACATGGAAAAATAGCAGTGAAGGGGATGTGTCGATGTGAAGGTTCCTAGAAGAAAAGTTATGAGCAACGATTCTGCAATTTTATTCTTTTTTTTAATGCTGTTTCCTGCACTTTTTTTTTTTTTTTTTGCACGTCACTCATCCAAACCATTTTGCACTCAGTCAATGTTCAGCACCAAAATAAGCCGATTTTGAAATTCTGTGGCATATGACTGAGTGCCAAGAGAAAGAGGGAAGATAGATGGACGGACTCCGACAGAGTGGAAGAGTGAGGAGGAGGAGGGGGGTTGGAAGTAGAAGAGTGGGGGAGCATGGCTGGGGGTCATTGTTATCAAAGCTGGTAATAGGTTCTTGACCCTTTCTCTTAGAAGGCATTTTCTGAGCACCGGGGGTGAATAGATTGGAAGGGGTGCGATTTGTGGTGAGACACCAGCAGGTATGAATGCAGGCAGGGATTTCCTGCAGGAACAATGCCTGAGCATTTCTCCTCTTCCCCGTCGCATGTAGTTCTCAGTTAGATTCCATTCACCTGGCCAGAGGCACTGAATGCTACCCCGAAGGAAGGAAATCCCTAAAGACAGTGCCGTGCAATATGATTAATGGCGTCCAAATAAGGAGACCTAAAACCATTAAAAACTTGTAAAAAAGATCCAGTCTTGGTGGGGAAAAAAAAAAAGATATTTTCTGTTCATTTTCAATCCGTTCGGTTGTCAAAATTACATAGCATGAGGCAGTGAAAGAAGTCGGCCACAGCCAAGCTCGGAGACAAATATTTACATTCTAAAATCACTGGGACTCGTCTCTTTTTGCAGCTACAAGCTTGCTCAGGTCTCTGTCCAGCCTTGTGGTCAGGAGGCGTCCCAGGCTGAGATACCCATCTGGGGTTTGTCATGTTAGACATCTGCCTGTGTCTTTTCCCTTCTTTCTGTAATTAGAGGGAATATTTATTTTCTCTCACTCCCAGCACGGGAATACACTACATCATGTGGCCTGGCTTGGTCGGATTTTTCGGGAGGAATACGGCAGGAAAACGCTCTGCCCCGGGATTGTTGTTTTAAAATTGACCGTATGGAAGTTGAAATATGATTCCAATGCAGAGGACTTTACATTCGACTACTGTTAGCCTGTTTAAATATTAACTATTATAGTTAGATCGGCGGACGTGACGCGCCGTCCACTCAGAAGTCTATATCTCTCGTACGCTTGCGCCTCGTAGACCTCAGATCAATATCGCTCAATAGCTGAGATCATGCCGTATTCTCTTTAACCATTAAGCATATTGTCCATCAACCGGATTGGTCCCGAGTTTGCCCGGCTGCCTGGGATAAATCAAAATCTAAATGGAATAGGGTTGATTTGCTTTGGCATTTGAGATGCTCAGCGCAGCAATGGCTATGATTGGCGCTCAGCTGGTGATAGCACAAAGACCTTCTCGGAAATACGGCTCCTTTTCTTATTACTTATTTTCAACGATGGACACACAGGGTTTTCAGCGTCATGAAGCCCAGAATTCTGTCTATGTAATCCCTTCCCCACCACCCACACCCCCTAGATTTCTCTCACTCACTGTGGTTTGTAATATTTGACATTCTCTTGGTGTGGATTCCATCTCACTGCCTTCAGCCTGGCCCAATTTCTATACCACTCACACTCTCTCTCTCTCTCTCTCTCTTTCCTTCTCCCTGTCTATGTCAACGATAGTGTCTCCTAACCTTACCACGCATCTGCATGTCCAGGGCCCTGAATGAACTTGGCACAGAAAAAAAAAAAACCTAATTCTTTTCTTCCTCATTCTCATCCTCTCTTTCCTGCGCCCCTCTCTTTCTCCGCTGTCCCCTCTCTCTTTTTCTCTTTTCCGTCCCCGGTCCGCCTTGGCCATTCTCTGCACAAACGCGGACGATTCGCTGAAAATGAGAGATAATGGCCGGCATCCAATCGGTCGGTGCTAATCAGCGTGCATCGTGGGAAAAGCCCCGGACGAGGGGTGAAAAACATGCCATTGTCTGGAGGAGATTAAAGTCCCCGAAAAGCCTGCATTGTCTGTGGAGGGGATAAATCTTCCTGCTGTCACTCAAAGCTGAATTAAATTCTCCTTCGTTTCTAAAAGGGGCTTATCTCTGCTCAATAGCTTGTTGCACTACAAGCAGAAAGGAATGTATTGGGTGAACTTGTGTTGCTGACACCTTATGAAGAACAAAAAAAAGGGACCTAAGGACTAAAAAAAAAAGTAGAGAAGAAGAAGAAGAAGAAGAGAAAAGCAAAGTGCTGTCGAGCTCAGGGCCTGAAAGAGGATGTGCTTTTGGGTAGATTGGGGATCATGATAGCTGTGGGGAAAGAAGGGGGAAAATGCTCAAGGCATTTGATTGACTGCGGTCAGGATTTAGGCGGATGGAGAGAGATGAGAGAGACAGAGAGAGGGAAAGAGAGAGTAATATTCATCCTGTTCTCTTTCTGCACTGATGTGTTTCCCCATAGCTCTCTCTCTATCTTTGCTGGTGCCAAGGGGCTCTTGGAAACGCGTTGTGGGCCGGAAAAGGGATCTGTCCCTGGCATGGTTGGCCCCGACGTGGTGGCAGCGTTTGAAAAGCTCTCGGCCGCATCACTTTATCTGTCCTCCAGCAAGCCGGCCCTCGCCAAATGCTGCTCCCTCACACGGTTCTCTTTATCTGCTCTCCAGCAAGGCGGCCCCTGCCAAATACTGATCCTTCACACTAGGGCCTTGGACGGACCCTTATGTACCTTGCACATTTAAAACAGAGCCCTGTAAAAGGCTGCAAAAGAAGAAAAGCGTAGGAAGAAAGGATATATATATATATATATATATATATATATATATATATATATATATATATATATATATATATATGTAAATAGTAAGAAGGAACTTCTGCAGACCCGGCTTCAAACGTTGGCGTCCCATTTTTCTTTGGCCCTTTTCTCCGTCCTGACGAAGAGAGTGGAAGGGAAAAGATATTGATGATACATGAAACAAAAAACCACGAGAGGCAAAAAGAAGGAGGGAATGCGAGTAAGTTAGAGACCAAGGAAAGGGGGGGAAAAAAAAAAAACAAGCCTATCCTTCACCCCCTGCTGTCTGGTCCCTAAACAGGATTTTCCGCTTGCCGTTTGGGCAATTCACTGTTGTTGTTTATGCCCGCTTTTAATTCTCTCCTTTCACAATCGCCGGGCTGTGTTCGCCGCGAACTTTGCTCTGGGCAGCCTAAACTTGGCTCCTTAACAAGCAGGCTTACACCTGCTTACAGGATTAAATTAATTAGCACGAAACAGAGATCCGAGAGGGGTAAGGCGGGGGCAGGGGGGGGGTGGGGGATGAGGGGGGGGTGGTTGTTATGGTAGTGTTTGAGGGAATGAACACAATGAACCAACAAAGCCATTGTTGCCCAGTCATGGTATTCTCCAGAGCAGGTCCATGGTACGTTGTGTTGTTGTTATTGAGTGGTAACGGAAGCTAGACAAAAAATAATAAAAAAATTAACAAACACAACTAAAAAACAACAACAACAAAGGATTGGTTTGTTTGGGTGTGTGAGCTATAGAGGTCGGAGGGCACACTGGTGGGCAGAAGGCGAGGAGGAGGTGGTACTTAGAAGCAACATGAAATGAAATGAAATTAATATCGGTGCTTCACGGCCTGGAATTGCATCTTGGTTTGAGTGCGTAGAGATTCCCGTGTTACGGCGACTTCGGAGACGTTTTTAGCAATCCTCTTATTTTTAAAACGAACCCGAGCCAAGTTGTTACACCGCATCTGTACGTTTTGTCCCCCTTTTTTTTCCGCAAAGAGGTCAGAGTGATGCGAGCATAATGGTGGACAGAATAGGCAGCTCCACCTCTGTAATTGGTTGCAGATGTAGAGACCGTGCCCTTGTCATGTCGCAACCTTGACATTTGCTAGGCCTCCGGTGCATCTGGACAGATGTGAGGAGGTCCTGTGTTAAAAAAAAAAAAAAAAGACACAATGTGTGCGGCGATTTCGATTCAGGCCTGAGGATGTGCGTGCTTTTTGTTTTTTATTGTTGTTGTTAAGCCAGGCCGGGTTACAGCCAAGGTTCTCCTCAGGTCTGTGAGGGTCATTTGATTCTCGAGAGTGCATATCCCTCTTACTTAGATGCAGCATGTGTGTGTGTGTGTGTGTGTGTGTGAGGGACATGGAGAAGGAGAAGCAGACAGACATGGCGATACCGAGACAGATCACTTGAGAAGGATGTAACACGGAGCCACTTGACCCACACAGATAACCACAGCATTGTCAGCATCTGCCTCCACCACAGAACCTTAACCTGTGTTTTTCTTTTTTTTTTTTTTTAGTACTGGCTAATGAATTTTTGAATAGAATAGGCTTTTCGTTCTTCGCATATCCCAGCTGGGGTCAAGCGTGATACAGCGCCCCCTGGAGCACAGATTGTTAAGGGCCTTACTCAAGGGTGGCGATACCGGGACCCCTTCCCAATCAGTAGCCCAACATCTTAAACCACTGCATACAAGTCCTTTTTTTTTTTTTAACATGCTGCTTTTTCCATCTGTTCGGCATCTTTCATATAGAGGAACTACCTTTATAGGGCTCTTTATTTAGTTATGAAAGACGCAGGGCTCTTTTGATCAAAATGTCGCTTTTCCGTTCAGGAATGAAAATAGACTACGCATGGCCCGTAAACTGCCAGCCAGTTTGCTATTTTGCCGAGGTTATGGTCAAGCTGCGCGAGCGCGTCCATGTGTGTGTTAGTGTTTGTGTGAATATGGGCAGCTGTGAGGCACTCTGGCCTTCAACATCATGGCAGCTGTCACCTGTCTGCTGTCACCTAGGTGGTTTATAGACACACACACACATACACATACACATACATACACAGAGGGTCAATAGCCCCTTGTTAGAGATGTTCCTGAAAACTATGTATTTTTATTTATTATATTATATATATATATATATATATATATATATATATATATATATATATATATATATATATATATATATATATATATATAAAGGCCATATTAACGTTAACGAGCCGTTTGACAAGCCTTTTTTTTTTTTACCAATATCATCGTGATGGGCACCCGTGCTCACGGCAGAGGAAGTGTTAACTCAACTGGAACGTTTTTTTGTCCTTTAAAAAGGAGGCGAAAAAAAAAAAAGAGGAAAGGAAAGGGGGAGTGAGCGAACATGGCTAACAGGACTAGTCACGGCAGCCTTGATCCTGTCAGGTATTCACACCATTGTCAGTCCGCATAACGGCCAGCCGTCCGTCCGTCATCCCCGCGGTCAGACGCCTAATCTGCCCTTTGAATGTGCACGGAGGGGAAAAAGAAGAAGAAGAAAAAAAGGCCCCGGCGACACGCAGATTCTCCATTCAGTATCCCCCGCCGAACGCAATCACTGGACAACCCCGCAATAACGCTCTCCCCCATCTCGACCCCCCCCCCTCCAAGACCTCCTTTTGAAAAACAAAATAAAGGTGGTGGCCTCGTCATGCTTAGTCCCGCCAAGATAAATCATGCACTCCAAATTAACTCCCATTCAAAAAGGGAGAACAAGGCGTCCGCACATGGCCAGAGCGCTTCCGAAGGCACCGGGGCTCGACTCCATAAATGTCAGGCCGCTTCATTTTCCAGCGCTGATTAAAATCTTATCGAGGCAGGAAGTTAATAGAAAAGAGTTAATAGGGGGGGGGGGGGGGGGGGGGGGTGGGGGGGGGGGGGGGGGGGAGGGGTTGTGGGGGGGGCGGGGAGGGGGGTAGGGGGGGGGGGGGCAAGCAGCGACGGATTGTGGCGCACCGTCGAAAATCACTCTCGCTCGCCATTTTTTTTTTTTTCCAGGTCAAAGAAGCGATGTTAGACAAACAAACAAACAAAACAAATCCCAATACCTCAAGCACCCGGATGCCAAACAAAAGCAAACACATTGACAACATTGATTTTCATTGTTTCTTTTTTTATTGTTTTTTTTTTTTTTTTTTTACTTAATTAAAAAATTAAAGCATGTGATTCATCACCAACAATCAATTCCAACAACAATCAGAGATCATTTATATAAATATATAAAAAATATAAAAATATGTGTAAAGTGACGGTACAAGATGTATGCATGTGTCATGTGTTGTGAAAATATACTTATAATACAGATGCCTGTTGAGCATTTTTACATCATTAAATGTAGTGTTTTTTTCTTGTATACAGCTGTTTACTCTGGTTAAAGGGCATCGCACCCGCGACTTGCCCGTGCACACGAGAGAGACATGTTGTCTTTTTGTTTTGTTTTGTTTTGTTTGCTTAATAACCTGCTCTTCATTTAATCAAGCTTGAATTCCAATTGCGCAATGAATAGCATATGAGCATATATAGCATGAAAAAATGACTTATGTATCCAACTGGGTAAACGGTCGCCATTTGTGGTGGGAAAAGCCGGCAGATAAGCAAAAGGTGCATGGCGGTCCATTTTAAGGACGGAATCGGATTCCCGAGGAACTGAACATTTTGCATCATATCCCTTTATTGTACACACTGTGATTTCTGTGGGAACACTCCCCTGTGTGTTATGTGTCTTTTCCAACAAGCTCCCACCTGTCTGATCACTCCTCCTCCTCCTCCTCCTCCTCCTCCTCCTGTATCTAGTGCTGAAGAAAAGGGGGATGTCCTGCGCTGTTGTTCGGCGCTGCGGTGCTCGAGCGGAGGAACGCGCAGGTAGAACAAACAAGCTGATCTGCTGTACAAACAGAGGAGGACAGGAGCAAGTGATGAATGATGGGAGTGGTGCAGCCGGCAAACAAGCAACTCTGGTGGTTGGGGGGGGCGGGATCGGTGGAATTTTCGGTTTTTTTTGAGCGCGCCAGAGAGAGAGATACTAAGTCATGAAAACTATACTCCATTTTTTCATGTACGTTTTAGCTATAAATAGGAAATAATATTGCTTTTCTTCTGAGTGAGTGAGAGAGAGAGTGAAAGAGAGAGAGAGAGAGAGAGAGAGAGAGAGACAGAGATACTAGGTCATGAAAGCTATACTCCATTCTTTCATATAAGTTTTAGCTATAAATAGGAAATAATATTGATTTTTTTCTGAGTGAGTGAGAGAGAGAGAGAGAGAGAGAGAGAGAGAGAGAGAGAGAGTGAAATATACTAGGTCATGAAAACTATACTCCATTCTTACAAATAGGTTTAAACTATAAATAGGAAATAATATTGCTTTTTTTCTGGGTGAGAGAGAGAGAGAGAGAGAGAGTGCGAGAGAAAGAGAAAGAGAGATGCTAAGTCATGAAAACTATTCTCACTTCTTTCATGTACGTTTTAGCTATAAAAAGGAAATAATATTGCTTTTTCTGAATGACGGAGAGAGAGAGAGAGAGAGAGAGAGAGATACTAAGTCATGAAAACTATACTCCATTCTTTCATACAAATTTTATATATAAATAATAAATAGGATGTAATATTGTTTTTTTTTTTCTGAGTGAGAGAGAGAGAGAGATACCAGGTCATGAAAACTATACAGATATTTATGTTTTAAAAGTACTGACTACACTTATTACTTATTAGTTTTTTTGTTTTTTTTTCCGAATCCGAACAAATTTTTCATTTGTAGACAGGTTTGTTCGTAGCGGCGAAAGTTCGTAAGAAAGAACAGTTATGAAAACAGTAACGGTAATAACGTTTAGAATAAACGGTGAATAAACAGTATACAATTATACAGTAATGTATACATTAAGTTCTGTACATAACATTTAACGTTTAACATTTAACGTTAATAAACATGTGGATGGTGGGTGGAGGACGAGGAAAAGTTCGTAAGAAAGAAAAATTATACAAAGATTAACGGTAATAACGTATAAAATAATACAGCAATGTATACATTAAATTCTGTACATAACATTTAACCTCGTCGTTAATAAACGACGCGTGGACGATGGGAGGAGTTAGAGGAGGGGGTAGTTCGTTAAGTTCCATAAATATATAGCGTTTTTTTTTTCGTTGCCATCAGCGAAAGTCCGTAAAGTGTTTGTTCGTAGGGATGGGGAGGGGTCTGTATTTTCGTAAACGTGTTCCAGAGCATTTGCTATTAAATCCCACTTTTCACATTTGCTTCCGTTTTTTTCCGTCCTGTTGCCGTGAATGCGTTCACACACACTTCTGTTAACGTCTGTTAAACTCCGGGTCAAATAACCCCCCCCCCAAAAAAAAATCAGGTATTTAATATTGCATGAAGGTTCGGTGCTACTATTTTGCTACGTTGTGTTGACGGCGTGCGAACCTGCGTGTCGGCGTATGTGTGCGCGTATGGTGCTCACGAGCGCGGCGAGGCGGGTTTGGTCGCGTAGACTTGTGACAGAAGTGAATTAATTGGGCCCCCTTGGATCATTTGTCTTTATTGCAGAGGCTAATTGGAAAAGAAGCAGGTGTTAATGGAGAAAGCCGGGGCGGCTGTAGACCGAATCTCAAACGCCGCGCTTGTAATGGAGCTCTCTGAGTGAACTTAACCATGTTTTAATTAGATTTCTCGCTCCGAAAACGAAACCGCACATTTCTCCTTCTCCACCCTCTTAGGTGAAGTGAATAGCCTTAGAGAAAGACGCGGAAAGAGAGTGAGTTGAGGGTTGTATGTGTGTGTGTGTGGGGGGGGGGGGGGGGGGTTGTGAGATTGGATAGAGGGAGAGAGAGTGGCAAGGGCAAGCTAATTTACAAACCCATATTGTCTGTATAATAGGGTTTGGCCGAGGCGCTCTCCTTCCTACGCACGTACGTATGCACAATGGAGGTGAAACTTGAGAGGTCTCCCGCGCTGTTTACAGTACAGGGCCCGAGCACAAGTTGACACAGCGCTCCCGACTCTGTCCTTCTGCACGTGCAAACAATTTCGACAAACGCGCTTCGGGAAAAAAACGCGCGTCTATCCGTCCCGACGCCGTCGCCGCTCGGCTTGTTTACCCCCGGGTCTCGATGCTGGTGCTAGGAGCCAAAAACGGATACGGGGTTTTGATACGGGGAAATCCGGACGGGGCCCCGGACGGCTGGCCTCGTTAGCGGCCTAGTTTCGTCGCTAAGTGATGTCAGCAAGTTATTTTATTTATTTATTTATTTATTTTTGTGTGTGTTTGTGTGTGTGTGTGTGTGTGTGTGTGTGTGTGTGTGTGTGTGTGTTTTAACGCGGGCCACATTTTACCAATTACACCAGAAATGAGCGCAGGCTGTTTTTGATGTGGTGTTTACTCGTCGAAGACTTGTGTGTGTGTGTGTTTGTGTGTGGTCTCTGTACTGCTTGGCCTCCTGCCACTGGCTAACCTTAAACGTTCAGGTGTGTGCGCTGTGTGTGTATGTAACTCAGTGCGAATGTAAAGGAAAGTGTTACACTTAACTGGCCGTATTAGCGAATCAAGCGTAATGCGCATCAGCGGCCGGGTGTGCAGACATAAACTTGGAGCTTGCTTACACGATGGTAAAATAATACATCTGATCCAGCATTCCGTCATGAAGAGCATCACCCGCGCTTGTCAAACAAAAGCGGCTCTTTCAAATAAACAGAGGACATGCGAAGATCTGATTCGGTTCTATATAATGTTTCCTCTGCCCACGTTCGGCTCAAGGTTTACATTCGTCTCCTCCCATGCGCTTCCAGCGCATGGGAGGGCTTTTTTGTAGCGTCCCCCACCCACCACCACCACCACCACCACCAGCAGCATTCTGTTCTAGTGTCCCTGGCTCTCAGTGCCAGTGGGTGTGGAGCAGATCTATAAAGCAGCAGGACTGAGCTCTCTCATTACTGTCACTGCCGGCTTTATAGGGCCTCAAACTGCAGCCGCTGCCAACGGCACGTAAACGCTGAGCTAGCCGTCCGCCAGTTGTAGGACTTAAGGATGCGAAGAAAACAAAACAAACAAGCAAACAATGCTCCGTTGCTATTCGGTCCAGAAAACGTATCTGGAAAGTGATTCCGTGGTCCATCAGATTTTCCATTCCCGCCCCCCCCCCTATGCCCTTTGAGAGATTATAATAGCCTTGCAGGATTTGCTTGTACGTACTTGGTTACCGAGGATTGGCTCGGGCGTTGATAAACATGTTGAAATTAATATGTTTCGCTCTGGCCGCGAACAGAGAGGAAATCTCGGCTCCTATCGCCTCGAGGAACATCCCGTGCACGAAGGGGGGGAGAAAAAAAATCTCCCGTCATCGACTTGCACCTTTCGGTGTTTCATCCCCGGGGGCCCCCGAAGAGTGTGTGTGCGTGTGTGTGTGTGTGTGTGTGAACAGGGTGAACAGGGTGAACCTCTGACACAAGGTCCAGCAGTGTGTTCAAACACGTACACACACTGGGTCCGTGTGTCTCTGTGTGCTGCAACAAGAGGTTGGGAGGTAGTAGGCGAGCCTCAGGCAGGTTTAGCAGCATTACAGAGGGCCTTGCGCTAATGGTTGCCATGTGCTTGCCTTCCAGACTTTTAAGGGGCCGCTAGATGCTACCTCCCTGCTACACTTCCAAAAACATTAGCACATAATACTTTAATGCCTTTTGTGTCTGCTCAGGGAAGAAATATATACACATATATATATATATATATATATATATATATATATATATATATATATATATATATATATGTAAACCCAACAACAACAACAAGGTAAATAGCGATGCGTGTTTGTTCAGGCGGGCTGGAAATTCGGCTTTGTTTTTTTAGAGCCCCGTCTTTCTCATCCTCTTATCCATCTGCTTTTTTTTTTATCCCTTTTTTTTCCCCTCTCCGACTTTTGGAGTGCGAAGAGAGCGGCGAATGAGATATTTTGATTACAACGAAAAAGTTTTCGAGTCCATTTTATCCGAGAAGCAGCTCCGGTCCAATTCTGATAATTGCGAGACCCGATGCGCTCTCTTTAAAAAAAAAAAAAAAAAAAAACAATAATAAAAAAAAAAATTTTACTGTTGACTCGCCATCCCCGAAAACGAGCGATGACCTCATTGCCTTTCGGAACGCTCATGCGTACGAGCAAAGGTATTCTTCTTTTTTTGGCTGCGGAATTTGCAACAGACAGTTCGCGGAGAGCATTACTAAATAACCGGGGTGAATTGGTTTCTTTCGAGGCGGCCCATTTTAGGCTTTGCTCTTTGCATTGGCCTGGATCTGAACTCGAGGGTAAAAAAACAAAAAAAACACGGGTTTCACAAAAGTGGGCATTTAGGAGAAGACGTGAGCAAAAACAACACGTCATTATAAGGGCTTAAAAATGCAAACAGAGTCGAATTGCAAAAAACAACAACAAAAAAAACAAACAAAAAAAAAACCTAGCATAACGCATGTCTTTACCTGCCGCGAGTGACATGGTATATAAGCGAGTTATTATGGGAAGTACTGCGACAAACTGTTCTCCTTCCGATACGGCGTCAGATGCCATCAGTGGAACAGAAAGTGGTCTCTCATGAAAAGTAGACCACATCTTTCGCTCCTGTTTTCACGCTCTCTGTGTGTTTTTTCACTCGGTGCTTGGGCCCGGTGATCTGGCGCGATAATTTCTTTCGCATGGATGGATCTAACAGGGCGATGATGATCGAATAAAAAAGAAAGATATTCGACCGATCATTTTCAGATGAAATTCCAAACGGCTAATAATCTGCACTTAATCCTCTATATATCCTCTAGTTCTATATTCACACAGGGTAGGTGGCTGTAAACCGGGAACTCCCTGTGAATACTCCTTTTTCCACTTTTTTCGGTCGCATGGATAGAAGCAAAATGATTGATTGCGTATTGAATTTGTGATTAAAAAAAAAACGAGCAGGGTGCACCGGGGCCATGGCAACGCTGCCTCGGCTATCGAAGTAAAAAGAAAAAAGTTGTTATTGGAAGTATTAATGCTGCTGTTAAAGCAGCTCCTCGAGCCTGGCGTGAGAGCTGTAATTGTTGCCGGGGTTGATTAGTAATTTGCAAGGCGACAATAGACCGCCGATTACTTGCCACTTAAGCACAATTAACTAAGACCCATAGGAGTCGATAGAAACGGGCCAAAGGGCCAGAACCATAGTCAATAGCTGACTCTTTTCTTCTTTGCCATGAGGTAAAGATTGTTCCTGTTCTGTGTGCTGAAGTTATTAGATAAATAAATAGATAGATAGATAGATAGATAGATAGATGGATATATTGATGGATAGATAGATAGATAGATAGATAGATAGATAGATAGATAGATAGATAGATAGATAGATAGATAGATAATATAAACACTCATAATTAGATTTTTTTGAGTCAGTAGACGACCTTTTGTGCTTTACTATGACGTACAGTAAGAGTTGTTCACATTCTATGAGAAGCAAACGGATGACACGTTAGAAAATGCTAGCCAATGGTTTGTGCGACACACAATCACTCCTTCCACACAACAAACTGTCGGTTGCCTTGGTTCTCTTTAGGTTTCTCCATAATTGAGTTCCCAGTTGCGATGTTGTGCGAGTAGTTAGTACTGGATGCTACGCACACACCGCACTCTGAGATTACTGGCGGCGGAGGGTTAAGTCCAAGATAAAGATTCCTTTCGAGCCGCCGCATGGCCTCATAGCCACAGTCAGCGTGAAATTCAAATCGAATCGATCGGGCACAAAGACACAGACGGACTTGTTTTGCACTCAAAGCGAGCCTCGTACTCGTGTGAGCTGTGGGGGCTGTCTGGAAGCTAAGCTATCAAAGACTGTCAAAGACTCCATTTTAGAGCGGGAGAGTAATGCGCCGGCTCTCTCGCAAATGGCCTTTTGTAGCAATTAACAGGCCTTAATTACGGCTGAATGGGGAGCTGAGTGGCTAATCTTGGCTTCCAGGCCTTCAAAAGGCTCGTCAAGCTATCTGATTATACATTGATCTATACACTCCAGCTATGTCGCTAATTTAGCACACACATACCGCGAGCAGGTCTCTCCATTTTGTTTGGTTGTTTTCCCAGCCTCTAAGAGCGCTCAATTAACCCCCAGTCATCAAGTTCATTTTGCAGTTACAGTAATTAAGACTCGAATTAGTAAAACCCGAAAACACAGATGTCTTTGGGTTGTTTTTTTTTCCTTTCCTTTCCCTTTTCCCGCAGAGTAAAGGAATGATAAACGAGAGATGGGAAGAGAAGCCGGGTTCTGGTTTTTCATTCCGAGCCGTTTCGGCCTGGGGCCCTCGGTCCTTGGACCGGCATCAGCGTAACATTCCAGTGACTAAAATAGTGCAAGATACTTTTTTATTTAGTATCACCGAGGCGGCACAGCATCCTTATTTTTTTTTTTTTGCCTGTGTGTTGCTGTAGTGGTCCAAAACATGAGGCAGAAGCAACAGAATGTCTGAGAGCTCTCTGCCAAATTCCCAAGTTAAGAAAGAGGCCGTTATTTTTGGAATGTCCGCCAATGATGTCATTACTCCAGTTCTGATACACCAGGTTGGTTACGTGTGATATCCTATTATATATATATATATATATATATATATATATATATATATATATATATATATATATATATATATATAGATATATATAGATATATATATATATATATATAATATATATATATATAGATATATATAGATAGATAGATAGATAGATAGATATATATATAGATATATATGTATATTAAATGTTTGCTCGAACGAGTGCCATTTCAGCTGAATGTCGCACTTTCTACATAAAAAAATAAAAAAATAAATCATTATTAACAATTCAATGCAATGATTGCAAACGAACACATAAAGATAAAACGCAAAATCACATCGCGCTTTTCTCCAGTCTCCAGTCTGCTCTTTGGTA
Source organism: Kryptopterus vitreolus (assembly GCA_030449085.1). NCBI lineage: Eukaryota > Metazoa > Chordata > Actinopteri > Siluriformes > Siluridae > Kryptopterus > Kryptopterus vitreolus. The sequence continues at coordinate 32,965,227 of JACRUU010000005.1, forward strand.
CAATCTCCCCATCCATCCCACCCCCCCACACACACACACACCATTCACCACCACTTGGTTTAACTTTTTCCGTCTTCCCTCGGACCCTCGGAGGAAAATAAGCCTCCCTACGCCGCGTGCAGCCCGTACGGACACATAAGGTCGAGATCGATACCAAAGGTCACCCCTCTAAAAGGCCAGTGGCTCCACAAGTATGAAATGTCACTGGTGAAATATGTGCTGCGATTCCGGGCCGGACAGATCAAGCGCCTGGCTGTACAACTCGTTCTATTGCTCCGTGTTCGGAATTAAGGTGGAAGGACTTTTAATTGAGAAACACATAACCTTTTTTTTTTTTTTGTAATCAGGCGAGCACTGGGGAGAGAGAGAGAGAGAGAGAGAGAGGGGAGAGAGGGAGAAATAATGAGAGACTTTGTTATCTAGGGGGTGACTTGTTCTGCCACAGCTTGAAGCGACTCTGATGATAAGGTTCTTCTCTTTCCCAATTGTCGGCAACAAGAGGCATCGCGGAATTTAGGACTGTGCTTCTGTAATGAGGTGTATTTCTGTGTGTGTGCATGAACGATAGAGAGAAAAATACAAGCCCAATATATATATATATATATATTTTTTTTTTGTGTGTGTGTGTGTGTGTGTATGTGTGTGTGTGTGTGTGTAAAGTGTGTAGCCTTCAGGCCCCTGCAGACGCCTACGTGTGTTAAGAGCAGGGTCTTGACTACATGTGTGTGCGCGCAAGTCAAAGGTAAAGGCAGGCAGAGCGAGGCCGCCTGTTGCGGGTGGCTTTTGATGGAGCCAGGCAGCTGGGTGTGTGAAGGAGCAGGGCAAAGCAGAGGCGGCCTGGCTCACCGCTGGCCTCTATTCAACCGGCTCTCGTTAAAAGTCCTCACCCGCTGCTTCCAATCAGACGCTCTTTGTAGCTCTCGCTCTGTGCCAACGCACCAGGCTCATGGTTTCTCAGCACTGGCACATCTGTGTCTGGAGAAAGAGTGAGAGAGAGAGAGAGAGAGGAGAGAGGAGTTGAGAGAGAGAGAGAGAGAATGGGAAAGGGGATGGCTGGCAGAGAGAATTGGCGATATATGAACTGATGAGCGCAGGTCGGATACAGCGGCGAGGCGATCTATGGACAGAGGGCGAGATTTCGAATGTGACAAAGAAAAGAAGATGGAGTCAAACGCTTACCCGCCTTTTTCTCATGTCGGCTGACCCACGGAGCCAGAGGTTAGGGCTACGGGTCACGGAGGTGCCAGAGCTCCATTTGATAAGTGAGAAAGAAAATACGACAGGACGACACTTTTATAGGAGAATAATCAATGGCGGGGGTAATGCGATTCGGCCCAACAGTTTACTTAATAGCTTTAAATCATGGCGAAGGTCTGGTATGCAGTACCTGTGGAAGCTGTTACTATAGGAACCATCGAAGGATGAATTGCGTATCGACGCACGTAGGTAGAACTGATTGCACATGTTCATGTATATATGTATATATGTATATATACATAGCTGCATTAAGAATTCCACTCGGAGTCAAATTGGCTCCTCTGAAAATTGTTTAATATATATATATATATATATATATATATATATATATATATATATATATTCACTATACAATTTTCAGAGTAGCCAATCTATCTATCATATATATATATATATATATATATATATATATATATATATAATAAATAGTAAAAAGAAAAAGGCGTGAGTTATAATGAGGTTATAATTATTTACAGTTGTGTGCAGAAGTGCAATTGTATGTATTACAGCCAGTTGGCCATATACAGTGTATATAAAAATTAGGGCTGATAAGTGGATTAAAATATTTAAGTGCGATTAATCGCACGATGGCCACCAGTAAACTCGTGATTAATCGCACATTAATCGCACGTTTTCAATGTACCTTAAATGAATACATTTTGATGCTTCTGTTATACACTGTTATAATTACATACATTTCACTCAGAATCTCCCACTTTAATAAAATTATCGCTTATTTAACATTGATTTTACTCTGGATATGATTCTTTTAATATTAATTTCTTATTGTTATGAACTCTTGTTCATTTCTATGTCATTTTTTTTGGTCGGTACGGTACGTGGCTCCTTTAAGAATTATGTTCCTGTTTTGGTTGCTTTCCATATAAACTGGTGATACGTTTAGGTTCCAGACGGTAATATAGTGAGGAGCTCATATCTGTTGTGATATAAACAGCTAGTAAGCATAATTCTGGGAAATTTAGGAAGCAAGAGATACCAATGCTCGCTGGTGTTAGTCGCACGTTAATTAAATTAGTGCTGGTAAAGTGAATGTGCGTTAACGTGTTATTAACCTTGACAGCCCTAATAAAAATATATGGTATAGTATATACCAAATACTAGATACTTTATATATATATATATATACAAGGGTGTTTCCTGCCTTGTTGCCCCAAGATGCCTGAGATAGGCACAGGCTCCCTGTGACCCGAGGGAAGATCGGATAAAGCGGTAGAAGTTTCCCCAAAAAATTCCCAAACTCTTCCGGCAACCAGTGGCCAGTGTTTTGGTGACACTGGAGTTTGTTAGCATGCGCTGCGAATTTCACATTAACACATACAGTAACACTTTCCCTGAATCCCACAAATCACACATTAGAGCCAGCGTAGACTCCATTAGGAAGCTTGTTGATTCCTAACTCTTCGGTTGAAGCTGACGCTCAGCGTTGTGCAACCCCGTTGAGAGAGACATCCTAGCCGGGGTAGTGATTTAATCTCGCCGCATACTTTAATGGCTGAGCCTGTCAAAACAGAACACTGTCAAAACACCGGGCCCCGTCTCGCCGTCTCAAGCAGGAACGCTTTGCAAAATTAGCGCGCCTTTGTGACCGCTCGGTGTCCCGTTGACCCGGGCTTTCAATAGAACGTCCAGGTGCGCTGATCACTGCCCTGTCTCTTTTAAAGATTTGCGTCTGAGAGAGAGTAAAAGAGAGAGAGAGAGAGCTGGATCCGAGCTCAGGTTAGCTTCCTGTAACCCAAGCCTTTCCTCATCCAGCAATAGGGGAGGAGGGGAAGGGAGGGGGGTGTGGGGTAGTGAATTAGTATGTACTTGCGCTGGACGCAAAGGCTATTGTCAAAAAAGCGGTGTCCTGTGTCTCGATCCCATTACAAAGGTAAATAAGGAGAGCACAAAACTGTAATCCAAGCATTCCTGCTTCAGCTCTCACTGATGTCATGTCCGTCCCCTCTCCATTCAGGCCTTTATTGGATGTAATTATGTGATTAGTTAGGCTTTTATAACTTGCGACGAGGCCAACGTGCGAGCGGAGGAAGATCATGTGTGTCACTGAAGAAGTTTCACCTGTACCACGGGGTCATAAGATACCCCTCGTGCATCGGCCTCGGCTAAGCGAGCAGGTGTTTATTAGGTTTCGTCTAAGTGGACGGCTGGGTGAGAAATATGGTCTTATCGGTCCAGGGGGAACGTCTAAAATTGATGCCTATTGGAATCGGTATTCGCTTTAGCCTAGAGTTCAACCTTTATTTATTCGTTTATTTAATTTCGGACCGAAATACATTAAGGAACGTGTCGCCAGGCGCTGGTCTTGGACATGTGTCTGTCTTCCCCACCAGGCAGTTCCACTCTGACCTAATTAAACGATGCTGGATAACAGTCAAGTCATAAGCACAGCTAGCCCGGGCTTTTACAAAGGCTCAACTTAAACTTAAAGAGATTAGACAACTTTTGCAAGATATTAGCCGTTCAAAAATGAGAAAAATGTCCGTAAGCCTCTTGAGCGCGAGGGGCGACCGAACAGACGTCCTTTTGTTCCCCGGCAGCCGCGGCCCTGTCTCTCCGGCACCGTGTGCGGGACTGGCCTCTACGCCTGATCCCTGGCCCTGTAAACCCAATCAGCTCCAGGAATTAGAGAGGGATTAAACTCCTACCTACTAGTGCAGCACTTGAAAAAATATAAGAAGGGAAGGAAAGGGAGTGTGTGTGTGGGGGGGGCGAAGGTGGTGGTGGAAAAAAAAATTCGCAGCCCACCCAGGAGGTCAAGAGAGGAGAAAAGTGGGATAAAAGTAGGGAGCACGGACGAGAGGAGCAATCGGATCGGTCAAGATGAACACAAAGACGAGGATCACTGCATCTCTTCATACATCAATGCATGAACTTTCTAGCAAGAACAAGAAAGCACTTAGATCGCTTGCCGCGAGTTTCGTCTCCGGCAAATAGACTCAAAGAGTTTATTCTCATTCTGCTGTTTCATAGTTCATTCCTCTCTCTCTCTCCCTCTCTCTCTTTTTTTTCTTCTCTTTTTCTGGTCCCTCGCTCCATTGTGGGCGAGCTAAAGGAGATAAAGACACACAGATCCTTTGGTGTGTGACAAGGCCTGGCCCCTGTCATCACAAACCCCTTGTTGTGCCTATGAAATCCTCCCTCTGCCCCCACAGAGAGAGAGAGAGAGAGAGGGAAAGATAGAAAGAGAGGTGGTCAGACAGAGCCATGTGAGGAGTGTCATATGGAACAGCTTTAGTCCCCAACCCCTGTATCATCCTATCAAAGGAATGCTGGCTGCATCTGGAGAGCAAAGCTGCCTCATGTGTGCCAGCTTGAGGGGGATTGGGGTGGGGGAAGGGTGGTTTAGGGGGACACAGTGACTCTGCCAGCCTCCCACACACACTTCACAAACACACACACACACACACACTGTTCAAGCCGTAGTTTGACATTATCACAACTTGTACACTCCTGTGAACTTTGGACGATATTTTTCACGTAAAGCTAGCAAGAGCTAGAAAAACCTCTTTTTTCTCTCACACACACACACACACACACACACACACACACACACACACACACACACACACACACACACACACACACACACACACACATATATAGACGACTTGGCCTTTCTCACCTAGATCTAAGGCTTGTGCTTGACTTTCTCTCGCTCAGCTTGACCTCTGGAAAAAGCGCCCTTTCCCTTGCGCCGTCGTCCTTCCGCACTCATCCTATCTCTGACACTGACATTCTTTCACGTTAGCCGCGTTGACTGGCCAGAGAGGCCTTCCTCACTAGCAGAGCCCCTATCTCAGAATGTCCGTGCCTCTGTGCTGTGTGTGTGTGTGTGTGTGTGTGTGTGTGTGTGTTTGGGAACGAGAGCTACTAGTCGACACGCTAGCTCGGTTAATTGGCGGCGGGATTTAACGCGAACTGGACAAATCGAAGATCATGTCTAATTTCGGTAAGTTTGTATTATTAAACCGCCAAAGTCGCGTCTAACGTTCACGTCCGGGCACTTTTTTTTTTTTTTTTTACGTAGTCACGTTTTGTTTGTGTCTGTTTGCTAATAGAGGAACCTCTCCAACTACATCAACGTCTCTAAGGTTTTTTTTTTTTGTTTTTTTTTTTTTCTTTACTTATGGAGACCTTTCATTTTGTTGTCAGCAAGCGAGAGCAGCAGAAGATAACCGTGGCATTATCACTAGTGCGATTACATGTGATTTACAGTCCTTAATCATGTACGGCTTCTCCTCCTTCTGACAAGAAAAAACAAATGTACGACAGGGAAGATCATTTGATTTCTACCCTGTTCTCCCACGCTTTTCTCAAATTGTTTTTAACCCCCCCCCTTCCTCCTCCTCCTCCTTTCGCTCGTTCACTCCCTGTACTTATTGCACTCCCACACCTTTGTTGGTTTTATCTACGTTGGTGGCTGGTTGATGCCGGCGCTTTCGGACAGAGTCATCTATATCTGGTCCGCTGGGCTGTCAGCGCCGAGCGGAGGTGCTCGTTCTTCATTCTCTCGTTATGTCTGTCCTCCTCTCCATCTGCCCTGTCAGGAGGCTTGGTCACCTTTGAACCCCACCCCCCCCCACAAACCTTCCCTCATTTCTCCTGCTTTCTCGATAGCCCAGGGCCGTTGTGAGGCACGGTTACAAGGAAGAGCGTTGTCATGTCTTGGCATCTTGGAAGGAAAATAAAAAAAGCGAGAGAGAGAGAGACGGATTCCTCGGCCTCCCCGGCTTGTCCTTGTACCTTTGGTTCCCGGTTAATATCGAGACTGATGAGCTCAATTTGGCGCTGGTTCTCCCGATGCAAAAATGATTAATAGCCCTGCAAGGTAGCATCAGCTAGCCATCCTTGTTCACCGCTTGCCAGCGCCCTCGCAAGTCCACTCCTGTACACCCCATCCACCCCCCCCCCCAACAACCTCCCCCCCAAACCCCTGCCCCACCCCTTATGCACAATTGATGACAGAGGCGTTTGTCGTTTTCCAAATGAAACGCAAGGGAGCCTGGACAAACTTTGACAACCCCCCCCCGACACACACATACACACACACACACACTCGTTCTTTCTCTCGTTATCTCGCGCGTTGAATATTCCCCCAAGCCAACTCCCTCCACTCCAAACCCCACCACACACAATCTCCCGACTCGCTTGTTAAGTGTCTTTCCCATTTGTTATGCAAATGAGGCGACAGCGAGGACGACATCATCTGGAAAGTGCGATAAATATTTGATCAGGCATAATGGAAGTTGTCGAGGATGTCTAATTGTGCCACGCGTTATCTGGAGGGAAGTCAGACGTGGCCTTTGATCTTGCTCCCTCGCTTTCTCGTCTGCCTTCGTCATCTCCCACTGTCACATTCATCATTTCCTCTCCCACTCTCCTTTTTCCGCGTCGCGTCCTCGTCCCTCGATTTCAAGCAGCGCCTACTGATCCACGGGCAGAGCCTAGCCGAATGTCCCTCTAAATGTCACACGAGAGAGAGAGAGAGAGAGAGAGAGAGACATTGTGTCATTGAAATCTCCCCCTTTCCTCTTCCCGTACTACTCTTTGATAGGCCACTACTTCTGTTCATTCTGTTGCACATTACATCCTTTGTGGCGCTGTTTGTTTTCCTGTTTTAGGAAATGCTCGGCCACTGAGAGGTTACTGTATCTCTCTGATCTTGTTTTTTTGTTGTTGTTTGTTGTTTTTTTTTCTCAGATATAATCATATATCGACTTAAACATTCAAACGCCATACATGACTTACAATACTACAATATAGCAATGTAATAAATTCACCCCAGTATTAAGTGGTGTATATAAAAATGGCGCTTTTGTCTCCCTACATACGTTCCTATTTATTTGCCTTTTTATATATTTTTTTCATAAAAAAAAAAAAAGGTTATATGTTATATTCAGATCAAATCACATGTATATTATATTTGTGGCAATTGGAAGACTTATACAGAGCGACTTATTTAAGCAGATAAGGACTTACGTGCCGTGCCCACGGGCCCAGGACTAACCAGGTTGGTTTGGCTGGGATTTGAACTCATGAACATCAGAGTCCAAAGTCCAATAGCCGTCACCTTCCTGTATATAATAACGCGTCTATACATCTTCATCATTTTAAACACTTTAACCGAGACCATTTCACATCCAGTGAATTCATTAAACAAACTACAAGTTATCCAACATTCAGCTGTTGACTAAGACCAGGGCTGGTGAGCGTATCCATCCGTTTCTTTTAGAGGCATTATTCCGGATCCCACTTAGATTCCGAATTGATTTCAAAATGTTAATGCTAAGAAACAAGGCCTTACATGACATCACACCGTTTTACTTAACTCAGCTTTTAACCGTTTATACACCATGACGTGAGCTTCGGTCCTCTGATTCCGGTCTTTTGGTCGTTCCTCCTTCCCGCTTACGATCTATGGGAGAGTTATGGCCTTTTTCTGTTCGTGCACTGTAGAACTGTAGAATTCTAGATTCTCTATTCTTCTGTAATATTTAATAATTTTTCCATATTAAATATGTAATATTTTAATATTTTTTAAATATTTTGAAAAATATTTTTGTGAAGTATTTAAAAAATATTTTGAAAAATATTTTTTACAAATATTAAAAAAATATTTTTAAATGAATACTGTATATTTAATATTTTTTAAATCAGATCACGTTTTAAAAACTCACTTTTTCAGGGTAGTTTTTATATGATGTGTATATATATGTTTTTATGTTTCTTATTAGTTATTATTATTATTATTATCATGTAATTTTTTTGTATTTAATTTGTATTTTTAATTGTATACTGCTTTGTAAAGCGCTTTGAGACGTTCTTGTAAAGGCGCTATAACAAAGAACATTATTATTATTATTATTTTTATTATTATTATTATTATTGTTGAACGTCACAATATTTCTCCATGTCCATCTAGGGTATTGCAAACAAATTTATCGTACATTTACAAAACATTTTTTAATGTAAATTAATCTGCGATTAACATCACGTTTATTCACCGGTTAACTCGTGACAGACGAGCGATTAATGAAATACTTTTAATCCGAATATAAAAAAAAGCGCGTTGTTTGCCTTCACCCGCAGTAGCAGGGCCGAGGTGGAAGCGTGTTTATTAGTGTTGTGCGGTTCCCTGATTGTCAGCTATTGTTTGTTTGTACTCGGGAATGTTTAGACGGAACTTTATTTGTGTCGCCCTTTCCGCCGCGATCCGAGCTGCTCATCTGCGCCGCTGTCCTTCGGCCACGACTCTATTAAGCCGAGACAAAACAACTTAATTGTGGGAAGCCGATAAGCGAATAATAATCTCCCTTCAAAGACGCTAAAAGGAGCACATACGCAATGCATTCGCTCGTAGGAGAACGAGAGGAGAAAGAGAGGACAGGAGTCCTCCTGCATGTAAAAGGATAGGCACAGATTTCCTAATCGGGAATTCTCGTTTTCCTGATTGGGGATCCAGCTTTGCAAAGGCGTATGTGTGTGTGTATGTGTGTGTGTGTGTGTGCATGTGTGTGTGTGAGGTATTGGAGACAATACCGATCTACTTCTGTCCGATCATTGACTGCGAGCAACTCAAAGAAGGTTTCTACGCTGCAATTCCAAAACTTTTTTCCCCATCAACCACAAGAAGAAGGGGGGGGGGGTGGTGGTCCCAAACAATATTATCATGCAGGGAGTGGGTAGTCCCTCCAGGGCCCGTGGTCCAATGGTGGGTTATTGTTTGTAAGGGTTTGTCCGGTTTCCTCCTCCCACTAAACAACATGCGATCATTTTGTTGCCGTTGTGAATGAGTGTATAAACGTGCACGGGTCTTCTCACATTGGGCCGGGCGTTGCCAGGAGTGGCGACGGATATACACTCTGACCTTGACCTGGATAAAGTGTAGAGCAGATATCTTGTCATATATTCGTTCTTCATTTTGATATTTCCTTTACAAACATTCGGTTTAGTTTGACTCATAATTACGTCCAGCGAGTGCTCTTTTATTACGTCTCTATGAGAACCCCAAGGACTCCCCTTCAGGACCGCTAGGGCATTTAATCAATGGTCGCCGAAAACGGACACGTCGCAGGAGTACCGGATAGAGAGGCGGCGAGAAGGGTTGTGACTGTCTGATTCATGACTAATAGTTTCAGCCCCCTCCGTCCCCAGAGAGCGGCGGCGCGTTGTTCGAGATGTCACACGGCGAGCAGAGACACAGATAACAGAGACAAAAGAGGGGGCTCGGCTCACATTACCGAGGGGACCACCTCCGTTTAAAGAGCGCCATTTGTTCCCCGCATCGACCCGGCGACCTCCCTAATTGCCAGCCAATTATGTGGAATTCGACGCAATTCGCCCGGCGCTTTTAAACGGGGAGAAAATTGCCTGTCTCGGGAACCCAGCGGCCCCTCCTCCTTCTTCAGGCTGTTCATCTCTCTAAGGTTAAAAAGACATTATTTATGTCAGGGAGTGTGAAGCTGGCACAACAAGAGTCCATGCATCTAATAAAGTCACATCCACTATGTAGCCGATGAATGTTAATTAAGTGTAGTAGGGCCATTAAGCATTAAAGACAGGCGCGGTTCAGCTCCTCTTGGCCTCCTATTTATCTCATTCGGTATCAATTTACAATATTATTACATTTGTTTAGAGATGTGAATTGAAATTATACAGAACTGAAGAACAGGTTTTAAATGTGTCAATTATAGCTAATATATATATATATACAGACATTCGGCCAGTAAACCCGATAATTTATATCATTTAAAAAAACGTAATCACTTTTTTTTCAATATTTCTTTGTTTATATTAAGTATGGTATATATATATATATATATATATATATATATATATATATATATATATATATATATATATATATACACATTTACCTGGAAATGTTCCGTTCAATAATAATAATTATTATTATTATTGAAACCATAAAATTAACAGAAAGTACCACTTCATAATTCATCCCTTGTTTCTCCGTGATTTCCTTCACGATTTATATCCACGGCTGGTGTCTGTGTCATGGTGAATGCGAGGGACGTAAGCGCACCTCGTTTCATTACAAGATTACAAAATGCACAATCCAAGCTGGACTCTAAAACCTTCTCTAAGAAGGATCATGATGTTCAGATCTGCTTTTAAAATGCTTTTAGCATTATTATTATTATTATTATTATAATTATTCTTGCTATTATTGATATTATTGCACGCACATTTCTTGCAATGGATGGGTTTTTCTCTCTCTATCAAAGCCAGTGATGCCGCGTGTTGTCTGGTGTTTTAAACGCACCAGACTTTTTCGATCGTAACATGGCGTGGTGGCACCGCACAGTCTCCGTCTCAGGCCTGTGAACGCACGGGTGGCCCAGCAGGCTGGAGAAGCGGGCCGGATCCCCTTTCCCAGAATTCTTGGGGCCAGACCCATTGTTTGTCGGGAGGGTATCGAGCATTGTGTAGCAGCTGATTGTTGCTCGGCCTGGTTCTCAGGTCTGTTGTGCATGGAGAGCCGGGCGTATTGTTCTCGGACGCACTTGTCACCATTCACCATGCCGAAGCATCTGTTTCCCTGCTTCCTTCCCGCTGTAGAAAAGCATGGCTTCCTTCGCACAGACGCATTAATGCCAATAGCCCTGGTACTCAGGAGGGGAAGAAATCGAAACGGATTGATAGATTTATTGATTTTGCTCATTGTTGCGTTTGAAAGGAAAAGCTGAGTAGGAAGAAAACTGTTTTTGAGACCATTAAATTGTAACGTAAAAAAAACTATATATATACATTGTTACACGCTGAAAGCTTTTGGCGCATCCGAGTCGTTCACCCCCGTGCCACCGTAGTGGGTTCTGACGTGCAGCGAATGAATCCTGGATTAAATGAAACCAGATTTGATGGTAAGTGGATTAGCGTCGCTTAAAACAGAGCAAAAATAGCGGACGCTTAATAATCGTTTAATCAAACATGGCGTTGGCTTAATTTGGACGTCGCCGTCTCCCCGCGTGAAATATCGACAGACTGTATAAATCAACCCCCTTCTTCTCGACCCAGAAGAGAAGGAGCAAAGATTTGAGGCATGGTAAATATGTCCTCATAAACGTCTCTGGCTTTATGTGGACGTTAGGGAATGGAGGGAACCGCATCTATCCCATGACGAAGGTCAGCGCTAACGCGAAACGTGTGTTGATAGCGGGGATTTTTCTTCAATTTCTTTTTGTAACAATGAACATTTACTGACATTATAATACGCTGTGAAGTTGTTTTTGAAGTCGCTCCAGTCTGCTTTACAGCGACGTCCGCTTTACAGCGCCCTGGACTTCAGTCAGGTATAGCCGTGTTTCCAGGCCCCGCCGACGACCGAAACTTTTTCTCCCACACCATGGAATCCCCGTTCCGTTTTATTGTTTCATTTATTAGCTCCACTGGCCTGCGGTGAAGGAAGAGTGTGATGAATAAAACAGCTTTTCTCATCTCTCGGGCTATAAGAGAATAACAGTGTCTCCCCTCGCCGTGACATTTCATGTAGCCGCCTTTCCATTGAGTGGTCACTTCTCCATAAATGTCATCCTCAGCTGGATTAGTGATTTATGAATGCCGGCTATAGGAGCGGGCGAGAGAAAGGTGTAGAATATATGGGGACATAGATACGAGGGAGAACGCGTGTGCGAGAGAGAGAGAGAGAGAGAGAGAGAGAGAAAGTAAAGGGAAGAACGACTGCACAAAGAGAAAGGCGAGAAAAATGGTTCCAGCAAGAGGGTGTTCTTTCGGCTCCCTGTATCTCGGCCCCCAGCCTGTGCTCCTTTAGCTCCAGTCTGACTGCTCAATGAGCCAGAACAGCGTGATTAGCCAGACCAGTGCTGCGGCCGGCTTATTGAGCGACCTCACCTAATTCACTTGACCCGCTCGCCTGAGTCCACACACATTAAACAAAAAAAAAAGTCTCACTGAGACTCAATTAAGAAATGATAAGATGACATCATGCTTCGTTGTTTTTTTCTGGCACTGGCACTTTAAGTATAAAGCATTGCATTGGGCGAAACATAAATAAGAAATAAGTGTGTGTGTGTGTGTGTGTGTGTGTGTGTGTTCACAATTTATGCACAATGCCCTCTTTACTCTGTAAAATAATGAACTTTTAATTATTAAAAACTTTACTGAAGTCTCAAATCAAGCACCAAAATGATGCAGACATTCGGCCAATAAACACGATAATTTATATCATTTTAAAATAATTTTTTGTTTATATTAAGTATGGTTTCAATAATAATAATAATAATAATAATAATAATAATAATAAGGCACAGACATTTGAATAAAGCATCCATATTCCAAATGAACAAGAAATGAATTAATTAGCGAGAAATGAATATTAAAAGAGTAATTTACAAAGTAAAATAAATATTAAATAATCATTCATTTTATTAAAGGGAGAGATTTTGAATGAAATGTATATGCTTATAACATCTGTTACAGATCTCTTATATACAGATCATTTATAGTATATAGTGTATAGTGTTATATTGTGTTTCAGTTATTTATACCACAAGTGTATCTATCAATCAATATCAGGTTTAAATCATATCTGCTTCTATATCAATGCAACTACCTATGATGATGATTGCTTCACCCCCCAAAAAAACAAACCCCTGAAAGGAATATTTCTCTCAAGTGAAATTTATTTAGCCTCTTATAAGGAGTCTCCAGCGTCAATACGAACTTGGGACTTCGTAGGTCTCTTTTATGTTTTAATCTAAGACCTTAAACGGCATAAAAAAAGGAAGAAAATCGGATATTGTCGGATTTCCATTGACGAAAACACAGACATAGGAATTAAGCGACACAAATTCAGTCATACGCCCTCGAATAGCCTGTATGCCAAGTCAGCATTTCAGAAAAAAAAGAAAGGAAAAAAAAAGTATTTAATAGTCAGAGGATTGTGAAAAGCAGCCATGTGCTCGTGCTCAGGTGATTCCAGTCCACAGTCCACTCCTTCATTCATCTCCATTATTTCATTCTGTCCTCGTTTTTGCTGTTTATCAGCTCTTAGACACTGTACCTTCCCCTCCATCTCCTACCCCAATTTACTCCATCCCTCTCTCCATCTCTCTCTCCTCCTCTCTCTCTCTCTCTCTCTCTAACAACCACCCCACCCCTCCCACCACCACCACCACCACCCCTTTTGCTCGTGTCCCCGTGCGGCAGCAGGTCAGTGCCATGCTAACACTTTTGTCAGTGTGATTAATAGCATGGTGGATTGTCGTTAATTCACTAGCTAATGACTAAGACCGGGGCCAGTCGAGGAGTAATCGGGTGATGTATAGCCAGGGAGTGCTCCCTGTGCCAGAGGTGAAAATCATTTCCCCCACTCAGATACCGTTGCAGGCCAAACCAATGGCTTTTCCTTTTAATAAAAACGAATGTATTCACACACCCCTTCCCCACACACACATACACACACACACACACACACACACACACACACCTCCCACCTTTCCCTAGTGCTC
>JACRUU010000005.1:32986492-33086492 GCA_030449085.1 Kryptopterus vitreolus
CCCTCTCTCACTGTAAATAAAGCTATTAACAATGTGACAGAATGTCTATGTGTCCACCAGGGCTAATAGTCACACACTTAATGTCTTGGATGGTATCATTGCAGATGACAGTGAGGCAGTAGACAGCATGTACGACACAGAGCTGAACCCTGCAGCGGGTGAGAGCGCAGAGGAGGAGACGGAGGACAGTGTGATGTCCCCGATTGCCATGGGCCCTGCCTCGCCCCAGGCCAACAACGAAGACTACACCCCGAAAGAAGGCTCCCCCTACGAGGTGCCGGTCTACATTCCCGACGACATTCCCATCCCCGCAAACCTGGAACTGCGCGAGTCCTCCGTGCTGGGAGCCGGCCTCGGCATCTGGGCCAAAACCCGAATCGGGATGGGGGAGCGCTTTGGACCGTTCCACGGGCTGCACAGCACCAGCGTCAAAGAGACCACTTATGGATGGGAGGTAGGTCCAGACTCTACACGTAATCCATGAATGCTTTTTTTTTTTTTTTTTTTAAATGATGCAATTATAGCAATAAGATCCTGCACATCGGAGGCCCACTAGAGGACTTGCGGTAACGGTAAGTGAATCTTGCCCTAGTGTGATTATTCTGCGCCAAAGAAACAACGATAGGCCAAACGTCCATATCCCATGTAGACATTCTACATAGATCTGATGTCATTATTGTGCTCCTGAATGGTCGTTCCTCTCCCTCTCTCTCTCTCTGCCTTCTCAACATCTACGTGATGTCGGTTTGCAAAATCCTGATTGCAAAAGAGATCCCCCAATACCCCCCCCCTGACCCCCCCCCCAACCGAACGACGCCCCCCCCACTCCCACCCGTCCTCTATATCCATTTGCGTACACTCATTTGGTCACGCCACATGATACGGGGAAATGGAAGAAGCGTAGCATTAGCATGGAGCTGTATTGAACTATTCGTTTTCATTTTCAGAAATGACATCAGGGAATATTGACGTTGCTTCACGACGAAAAACACCGTTAATATGCCCGCGGTAATATTTTCCTGCACCCCGACCGAGACGCTTTTTGGTTTCGTGTCGAATTTTTCTTCTTCCGTGTCATTTTTACCACACAATTTTTGTTTTTTAGCCTTAATCATTTCCCCCCGCTATTGGCATCTTCTCAAACTGCTACTCTTCTGTATAGAAATAATTATATATATTATATATATATATATATATATATATATATATATATATATATATATATATATATATATACATATATATATATATCTGCTCGTTATGTGATCTGCTCTGTGTTGTATGAACGAAACCCGGACAACAAAAAAGAAAAACAAACGAATAAAGAAAATTCTGTGCATCCACTAACGCTTCCTAAATTTCCCCCGAATTACGCCTACTAGCTGCGCATCGCATTCCCAAATCTGTATTCCGGAAGCGCATTTTTCTTTTGGGAACGCAATGTGCTTCCGTATAACCTAAACGTATCACTATTTCAGATGGAAAGCAACCGGAACAGAATTCTTAAAGGAGCCACGTCCCATATTTTTTACGATTGAAACAACCAGTAAAAACAAAAGTCACATTGAAATGAACAAGAAATTAATATTGTGTAAAAGAATAATTTTCAGATTAAAATCAATAATTAAATAATCAATAGTTTTATAAAAGGGAGGGATTTTGAGGGAAATGTATATAACAATAACCTGTGTTACAGTTAGTTAGAGTTGTATTCATTAATCTTCTATCGCTAAATCTGATCTTCCCTCGGGTCTATGGGGAGTCTGTGCCTATCTCAGGCGTCTATGGGCATTAAGGCAGGATACACACACTTACAATCATATTCACACACACAATTGTGAATGGGACAATTTTCAAAGGTGTCAATCAACCTACCATGCATGTTTTTGGACCGGGGGAAACTGGAGAACCCAGAGAAAAACCCCGAGGCACAGGGAGAACATGCAAACTCCACACACACGTTCCGAGATGGGAATCGAACCCGGACCCTGGAGGTGTGAGGCGAACGTATATATATATTTATACTTGCTTTTGCACAGATATAATCATGGCTAAATAAGCACCAGCTACAATATGAGCACCCCCCCCCTCGCATTTCCCATCTCAACTAGCCTCTTGACGTGCCTAGGGTTCGACTCCAAAAACTACACTACTGCCTCTTACGCCGCGTTGGCTTTGGATTCGCTGCTAATGTTGCTCATCAGGATCCGGACCCAGGGAAAAAAAAAAAAAAAAAAAAAAAAAAAAGCCTGTCTGTGTGTCTGCCTGACACAATGCTCAGATTTCAGCCCCAATTTATGTGCTCGAGTACTTTCGCTTTACTTTTTATAAGAAGCGCACTCAAGGCTCCACTCGACAGCGTAACGATTGACAAGGAGCACATCGATGAGATTCTCCACACATTCGCACACACACACACACACACACACACACACACACACACACACACACGCATGCTGCTCTCACACACTTGCTGAAGACCAGAGAGAGACATCTGTTGGCCCATCTGTGGTAAACCATCTATAAAAGTGATACTTGCCGGCAGCTGCCGGAAATTGGGTGAAGACAGTGTGTAAAATCCCGTCGCCTCTTTTTATGATTCGTTTTTTTTGTTGGGTGGGGTGGGGGTATGTGGGGGGGGTCCATTATTTTCATTTTCTTCTTTGTTCTGTGAACTAGCCGTGTGGTAGCGCTCAATAAAAGTGTCATCTCTTGTAATAGCTACAACAGACATCGGCTTCTAAGGGTGTTGCGTGGAAAATGAAAAGACGCGAAAGGAAAAAATGGACGAATGAAAGAAATCCCAGCCCGCCTCCCTTCGCACGGTGAGAGGGGCCAGCGCTCTTATCGGGGATAGCCATAACAGTCAGGCGTGGATAGCCATCGCCGGACTCCCAGAGGAGCTGGACGAGCCTACGTCATGTGCTCTTAGACAAATAGACAGTGTGGAGAGAGGAGTAGGTCGAACAGCACTGGGTCAGAGGTGTTAATAGAACAGGATTACAGCAGAGACACAGTGAGCCAAACATAACCAGATAATCGCGCGTTTAGGAGAGTTGGTTTTGGATTGTAAACGCTGGAGAAAGAAAAAAAAAAGCGCAATTTAAACGGGCACCGCTCCCCCCCCCACCGATGCAGTTTGTAAATGTGGCTCGGTTACGCGTACATGGTGAGCGCATGGGAAAACACCTCACATGGTCAAATTTTGACATTTTGTCCTATTTATAGTCTCGAAAACTACAGAATTTGCCCTGGATGGACTGATATCCAATTAAGGGTGTATTCCTGTCTCACCCGCCCCCTTCTCCCTCTTCTCTAATGATCTTAGCAAATAGACTCGTTCAGACTTTATTCAGACTGAAAGTGTTGCTAAAGATGGCCGAACGGATCAATGAGGGGCAGCGATCAATGAGCAAGGCTCTTGTCCCTGACCTGCTCAGGTGGAAGTCCCTCTGGGTTAAGGGCGTCTGCCAGGTGTAGATATGTGAATCAGCAAAATGAGGATTATATTGAGTGTCATATGTGTTTGGAGTTTTTTTTTTTTTATTATTACATTTCAACTCCATGTAAATTCCATGTAACAGGCAGAACAAGAGCACACTATATAAACGAAAAGCATTTTAAATCCATATATAGAGAGAATGGCTGATTTTCTTAGCTCTTCTAACACCAGCACTTTTTAAAAACCAATTGAAAAGTCCCCAAACTCCATTAAACATCATATATATTTCTGAATATATAAAGAATCTATCTGTGGCAGATCCAGATGTGCGTTTGGGATTGCACTTCCTATTAAAATCCAATCCAGCTTCTAACTATGTAGCGTCCCTTGAGTGTCATATATATATATATATATATATAATGGTGAAATTAGACCTCATTATTTTGGAAATGAAAGGATAAAATGTCCATTTGGTAAATACTTGGGCTGTTAATAGATGAAAACAATCACACATTTTCCTGTTCGTAATGTACCGTAAATGAATACTTTTCATGTTCTTAATATTATATAATATAATAATATAATAACTTAATATAATATAATAACTGTTTTATAAATTACACTCCAAATCTCTCCCTTTAATAAAATTATTTCATAATTTTTTTCAAATGATTCGTTTAATATTCATTTCTTGTTCATTTCAATATTCATCTTTTTTTAGTGCTGGTTTGAAATGTTAAATACGGTACGTGGCCCCTTTAAGAATCCTGTTTCGGTTTCGGTTGCTTTCCATATATAGGTGTTTAGGTTACACACGGTAATATAGAGTGTAGCTAGTAGTTGTCATTTGTAGGACGCGTGAGAAGATATGGCGTTTTTTTTGTTAATAAAACACATTTTTCCGCTCTTTTATATTCCATCCCAACGTTACAAGTCAGTGCTGAAATGACCTGGGAAGGCCACGGAGTGACGGTTCTTCTCTAGTGTCGTTGTTGTCTGGGTTTCATTCATTCGCCATCACAACGCAGAGTGAAGGACCGGATCACCCGTATAGTAACGCTTGTATAGTAACGCTATAACGTTAAAGTGCATTATTATCTTTGACAGTAAACACTGAAAGAAAAGCTTGGTAGGAATATGGAATGTATCACACCATGATTGTTAATCTGGAAGCTCTGAAAGTGGTTTGAGCAGTAACCAAAAACCACATGGAAGTTGGCATTGAAGCCATGAAGGTGTGCCGAGAGTGCGCAGGCTTTGTCGGTTAATGAAGGCAATGGCAGCTGTAGGTGGATGAGGACGCTTTGCTCCGCCGGGTCCCTCCGGCTGTGTGGCGTCCCTGAATGAAGAGGTGTTAACTCAGATTCATTTCAGCGAGACGGACAGCTCAATCTGCGCCGCTGCTCCGCCTCAGGGGCTCGGCTCGCCCGCAGACAAGAGATACAGCCCGTCTATTTAAAAGCCATTATGCTTCCCTTTATCACAACATAATATAACACTGGCCCCCAGCACACACCGTTTCAATCAGGTCCGGTACCTCGGCCTCTCTTGGAAGGGCCCCAGGAGGAAGGTGTTGTAGCCACTGGCCTTGTCGGGTTTATGGACTTGAGAGTTGAGTGTGTTATTGTAAAAGGGGTTCATCGGTTCGGCTAATGGTATCGACAGAAGTTTCGGGAAGCCCCGTGGAATCTTGACACGGGCAGTCTGATCCCGGCTCCGCCGGGGCCTGCTGTCACTATGTGTGTCCGTCGAGTGTCACATGCTGTCAGATATATCTAGAGGGGACATTCGTGTCTCTGTCAGGGTGTCGCTTATCCATTTATCCCAAGACAATGTGGGGTTTGTGAGTGGCAATAGGGTACGGATGAGATTGCAGTTTTTCTATTCATTTGTAGGCATGTTACAAAATCCCTACACTATTGGGCCACATTTACATTTACGGCATTTGGGAGACGGCCTTTTCCTTGAGGGTTAAGGGCCTTGCACGAGGGCCCCTCTAGTAGCTGGCGGGATTTGAAGCTGGAAACCTTTTCTTCCAGAGTCCAGTGCCTCAAACGCTGACCACATTTGGTTCATGTTTATCCGTTTATAAAAAGCAGTAAACAACGCTGCCGTTTTCTTTTCGGCGAGCAACTGGAAACATTGGAGAAGAGCTGCCAAGTACGCTGGTAGCACCGGTGACATACGAAAGCTTTTATCCATCATATTTCCTCTATCTGTCAGCCGAGACTGTTTTTCGACTCCGCCAAACCGAGAGTGGTTAAGATCGATGGTGCTGCTGGTGTTCAAATTGCTAGGCTCCCTGCTTTCGCATTTTAGCCAAACCCAGATCTTACAAATCCGTGGAGTTTGCATGTACCTATACGTTTTGTGTTACCAAGAGAATTCGTCCAAATACACTGATTGGGTGTCAAGTGATCTAATGAATATTTAGCGCTTAGCCTGGACGTTTGCTAGCTTGTATTAGCATGTTTTTAGTGGTAATATAATTTACTGTACAAGCGTACAATGTTTTTCTTTTTTCTTTCTTTCTTCCCCCAACTCCTTTCAGCCAGATAGAGACGCCTTTCTTCGTCAGACTGACATTCGGCAAATGAAACAAAGGACTCAATGTAGCGGGGTGAATCAGAGGAGGACTCTCGAAAAAAGCTCATAGATGGTGTTTCTTCGAAAAGCTAGATTAATGGTGTGTACACACGCCGTGCCCTCGCGGTGTGCCGAGGCACGTCGGAGGTTCGATTGAACAACCTCCCGAAACGGCGGCGATGACTCTTTGCCTCGCTGTAACTATCCCTGAACCCCCCCCCCCCCCCCCCCCCCCCCCCCCCCCCCCCCCCCCCCCCCCCGCGTCGCTGGCGAGATTAATGGCATTGCTCGAGAAGTTGCGCGAAACTTAAACACACCCGTCGCGCTGGGGAACAAACAAGTCCACCGAGCTTCACGAGGAGCCATTATTGCGACCCAGTAAATGAGAAGGAACAGGTTTCCTACAGCCCAGTGGATTTGCATGTGCTCACTGGGCAGGACAATTTGCGTACGTGTGCATGCTTTTTTTGTTTTTTTTTCCCCCTCCACTTCAGCAAAGTAAAAAAAAAACGACAAAAAAACGAGTAGGCCATTAGGAGGATGAAGAAATGTAAGTTTAGTGAAATTCAAAGAAATTATTTACCTCAGTATACTCGACAATTGGCCCCTATCGGACCTGTACACTGTATCGAGGGTGCCGCGAGAGTTCGACTCTTCATATGACTCTTATGATTGATTCCCTGGCACATTCTCCATTGTGTCACCTATCTCTTTACCTCTTGACTTCAAAGAGCTTTGACCTATCGATGACTTTGCTGCAATGCAAACTTTGTTTGCCTTCATGCCTTTTTTTTGTACCTTTCCATATCGTCATTATTCATCCCACCAAAGAAGAAGAAGAAGAAGAAGAAGAAAAAAAACGTCTCTCGCCTGGCATTTTCTTCTATTTGCTAGGCTGTTGACTTAGTGATACTCAGGATTGGATGTGTTCACTTTGCACCTTCGGTATACGTGACAGATGCTCTATTCTGCATGGTCGTTCCTCGTAGGTCAACCTGAATTCCTTTGTGTCCTGATCCCACCTTGACAGCCCGTGGTTGACTTTTGTTTGGCCTCACGCTAACGTCCCTTGCGCCACGCCCCACCACTATCTGTCCTGACCTTACCTTTCACCTCACTGTTTGTCCACCTTTGTGTGTGTGTGTGTGTGTATGTGTGTGTGTGTGTGTGTGTGGGATCGTTTAGACGCCAAGCATGTGTGGAGATAGCACTCGGCGTCCGCGGCTCGTCCGCACTGTTTGTGAAACGCACCGGTTTTATCTCGAAAACAAGCCAACGAACACATCAGGGACTTGTGATAGAGCTGAACAATAATCAATAGGGAAAGGGGGAGTGGTTTAAGATATTCGGCCTAAAAATGTTTACAAAGATGTATATATTTTTATTCGTTTCATTACACTGGTAAACGGGAGACAATAAGGATTAATCCGCCATCGTTTTTCATCACTCAAACAAATTTGAGCGGTTCTTGCTAATAGTTTAATGATTATTATTTATTTGAATGATTCTGGCTAAAATGTGAATGATTTAGTGAATGTTTTAACGATTTAACTAATATTTTAGCAATGGAGCTAATATTTTAAAGATTTAACTAATATTTGAATCATTTATCTGATATTATGACAGTTCATATTTTAACAATGGAGCAAACATTTTGTGAATTTAGCTAATATTTTTTTAACAATAGTAACAATAGTTTAACAATGGAGCTAATATTTTAACAATATAAGTAATATTTGATTCATTTACTAATATTTGAATAACAGTTAATATTTTAACAATGGACCTAGCATTTTGGCAATTTAGCTAATATTTTTACAATTTAGCTAATATTTTTATGATTTAGCTAATATTTTTATGATTTAGCTAATATTTGAATGAATAAGCTGATATTTGAATGTTTTAGCTAATATTTTAACAATTTAGCTAATATTAGAATACTTTATATGATATTTGAATAACAGTTAATATTTTAACAATGGCAATTTAGCTAATATTTTTACGATTTAGCCGATATTCGAATGATTTAGCTAATGTTTTATCAATGGAGCTAATATTTTAACAATCTAACTAATATTTGAATTGACACCTAATATTTTAACAATCTAACTAATATTTTAACAGTTTCACTAATATTTCAATGATCTTAAAAAACAACCAAACAGAAACGGAAAAAAAACCCTGGCGCTCACGTGACACCCATCCTTTAAAGATTCGCTCTCCAACCCACGTACCGCAAACTAATATCACTACTGTGGTCTCTGACCAGCGTGGTTTTTGCGTCGACGCGCAGGAGACCTGCTTTTACACGCATAAAAAAAACAGGGTTTTAAAAAAAAACATATATATCGAATAAAATACAACAACCGCAACTCTCGCACCGGCCCATAATATCTTCCATTCACATTCGTTTTAGGAAGGTTTTTAAAACATGCCATTAACCAATTTAATCCAATTTTCCCCATTTTTGGAGCACTTGACTAGAACCGATTACATCTAATATTAAACATATGGTGCGTGTCGCTGTAGAAACACCAAAGCTGGCATTTTTTTCCTCCCTCCGAGCTGAGAAAAAAAAAAAAAGAAAAAAAAAAAGAAAAGAAAAATGCCCATTTGCGTCGCATACCTGAGTAAACATTGTCAGTTATTCCCCTGAACATGGTAATTGATAGCAGGGGAAGCAGGCAGCAAATTAAATGTCAAGATTGATTACCAAGCTGATGCCTTATCATTTGTTAATAACCAATTACCCCCATCTGTTAATTAATCTTTAATGAAAGTTATATAGAGGATAGGGCAATTAGGGTCACTCAATTCATCCGACGTGGGCTTTTGTTGTTTGTTGCTGTTGGTTTGCTATTGTGCACCTTTTCCCACTTTTTTTCTGTCAAAAGAAATGCTTTGTAGCAATCCGGGTCTCCTTCTCTCTCTCACACACACACACACACACACACACACACACACACACACACACACACTGTCCTCATCATTCAGGAGTGGGTGTTGATGAATAGGTCCATCAGCAGCTCTTTGGGCCCGAGGGCACGGCACAGACTAACCCTGCTCTACACTGCTCTGAATGATGGCGTTTGTCAGTTGTTGTTTATGTCGCTAATTACGATGATATTTCCACCTCGGACATTTTGTCTCCCAGCTGTTCTATTCACCTTTCTTCTCCCCAAGTTAATCTAACTCACAGTCGGAGGCTGGCAGAGTGAGTCCGCCAGCTTCTGATGCTCGTGATGGAGCAACCTTCCCCGAGTCGTCCAGCCGAACGAGTGCGCGTTAGATTGATCTCTTTCTCCGGTGCCATGTGGGACCGCTGCTCTTATAACAAGCGCTTGTTATTTTCTGAGAGACATAGTAGTATTTAAACACACACACACACACACACACACACACACACACACACACACACACGCACGCGCATGAAGATATACGAGAGCGGTTTGACTGCCAGCTTTGACAACGACACAGAATAATGTATAATATAATAAATTCATAATGAGACAGGCTGTTGGATTTTTCAAGTTACTTCCAAGTCCATGGCTGTGTCTTTGTTACAGCAATACTCCCACGTCCCCGGTGCCTCGTAACACGTCCGTAAATATGAAACATTTTCAGCATTATTCATCTGGTTTTGAAGCCCCGGCTCTAAAAACGACGATGTATATTAATGGTCCAAAATAAACAACTAAAGTAGAAAAAAATAAAAAGAAATACACGCGCTGAAACGTGTCGAATATGTCTTTTTTTCTTTTTTTTTTTTACTGGAAAGAAATCCAGAAAAATGGGTCAGCTGTGTCTACTTAGAGCTGAAAGGTAGGAGAAAGAAGTTCTATTTCGGAGCGGCGTGTGCTTATGTTTTGTCTCTCCAGCTTAACTCATCTCCGTAAATCTGTCAGAACAATTTATTTATTTATTTATTTATTTATTTTTACCCCCGCACAAATTTCCGTGATAGCGGGTTATTAACCTATTTTATCCTATTTACCACCGATTTGTCTCCGAGCCGGGTGATATCATGCGCGTGTGGTATGACGCGACGCGCCGATATAAATAGCGAGCCGCTCGGGGAAACATTATTGTTTTTTTTTTAACTTTTATAATTCCTTTCTCGGTATGTCATTGGCTTTTTCACATCAGGTGTGAAAAGAGTTCAAGGCATTCAAATAGTTCGTCAAGCGCTTGGTAGTACCGAGCAATCTTGTGTTTGCTAATAGGATCACAAGATAGGATTCAATCTCTCGCCCATTTTTTTTTTTCTTTCTTTCTTTTTTTTTTCTTAACCCACACCCGTGCGTTATCAGGAGAGACAGGATGTAAGGGTGCAAAGAGTGAGCATGAGAAAGGATGAGGGTTTGAGCCCTGTTTCGGTTCCTTGTGCGTTACCTCTTTGTCTCTGCGGCTATGCTGGAGCCCTCAATCATTCGCTCGTGACAAGCAAGTCTAATGCTCAAGTGCTTTCTCACCCTGCGTTATGAAGTGCCATGACACAGCCATCTCTGGAACAGGAACCAGTTCCTCGTGCCACTCGGTACCTGAGGGCCGAGCAACGCTTGTTGATACGGAGATCCAGCAAGATATTTGTTATCGGGGCCCCGTTCCGTTTTCTAAAAACCAGGTGGACAACTTCAGTCAGATCCACAGACTTTAAATACACAATGCGTCACGGGACGTGATAAGCCAATGACACCTCGTCCTTGATAAGCGCCCGTTTTTTTTTTCTTTGCGCGCCGAGATACGATTCGGACCGAGCACAAAGGAATGATACGTTGTGAAATCGGCTCGGGTGAAAGGACGTTCAGGGTGATCTTGCGGTAAAAGTACCTATTCGGGTCACGGGGAGCCTGTGTCTATCTCAGGCATCTATGGGCATTAAGGCAGGATACACCCTGGATGGAATGCCAACCCATCGCAGGACACACACACTCACATTCACACACACATTCATACACTAGGGACAATTTTCCAAGGTGCCAATCAACCTACCGTGCATGTTTTTGGACCGGGAGGAAACCGGAGAACCTGGAGAAAAACGCCCTGAGGCACGGGGAGAACATGCACAAACTCCACACACACATGGCCGAGACATGTCCATATACTGTACGTTTTAAAATGCTGAATGTCTTAATAACTGGTGTACTTTGTAATAAGCCATATAAAAAAAAAGCATCCCCCCCTTCTATACTAAAATAATCAAACTGGTCGCCTATAGAAAGTTCTATTTCCCATGTATTATAATCTGAACTATTGTATACTCGGTGGAAAAAAGGAGCGTCTCGACCCCCAAAAAAATCCACCTCTCTTCCCCGTTGTCACCGGGTAAAGCGTCTTAATCCTCATCTTCCTCTCCTCTTCCACTCCTTTCCCGTTGAGCTCTCGGGCCTCGGCCGTTCTAATTCGGCCTTATCAGTGCGGTAATTTAGACCGCACAGCTTGGGTTTCGGTCAGCCGCCGCTGCCTCATTGTCCCGCGCAGCTGTAGTTTAGATAAACCCTGCGCCGGAACAAAGTCGGCGCTGACCTTTACAGACCAGATCGCACTCGTTTCCCCCAAAAACTAATTTCTGCGGCTTTTGACCCTGGGAGGGCATTACGGACGAGATGAGTGAGCCGCATGACGACAAGGCAGAGAAGAGAGAGAGAGAGAGAGGGAGAGAGAGAGAGAGAGAGAGAGAGAGAGAGAGAGGATTTAAAGCGGATTTTTGTGGCTCAGCGTCGCAATGCACTTTCTGAATTATTGAATAGAATAGCATTATAGTGGTCGATTTCTAGCCTTAGCATGCACGCGATCAAAGCCTTCCGAGCGGAGTGTGAATATGTTGTGTGAAATGCCCGAGCTTGTTTTCACATTTGAGCCATTAGAATTCTTCGGCGTCCGTTATCATCGGCTCTGTCAGCTCTACACAACTTCCTTGCATTATGTGACAAACAAGCAGAGGAAGCCGAGCGAAGAGTGGAAGCTTGGATTAAGGAGGAAGGGACGGGGTTTTTGGTTGGTGGGGTGTCGGGGAAGGGGGGGGGGTCGGTGATGCAAACGTATTCGTACTAAACGCTTGGTTTTTTTGGGTGTTTTTTTCTTTTTTCCTCCCTCCTCTGTCATCCTTGAGCTTGATGAGCACTCGAAGATGTAAATCCAAAAATCCCACTGTCCGTCAGGCTGCGCCCCCCATCGAAAGCACTCTGAAAAGAGACAGACGGGGCGCACAAGTGCTTCGGTTAGAGCCCCAGCTCAAGTGGCCAGCCAGGTTCAGGGATGCTCGTCTTTGGTTCCCAGGGCGATGCAAGCCCTCGCACACACACACACACACACACACACACACACACACACACACACACACAACACACACAACACACACAGGATTAACTTTTCACATGGCTGGGGGTCTGCGCCTGAAAAGACCTGACAACCAAACAGCTTTATTAAAAAACAGAGAGAAGAAGCAAAAAGGGAGGGAGGAGAGAGGGAATTCTTCACATGATGGCCCTGAGAGAGGATTTTGGATATAGAGTGTCCCTGAGTTTTTTTTCCTTACATTCTTTTTCTTCTTTCTTTTTTTTTTTCCTTCGCCTGATTTTCTTTTCTTTTCCATTCTTCTTCTTCCTCTTCTTTTTTCTTCCACTTTTGAATTGAATGAACAAATTGTCTCTTTCCAACTTTTTCTATAGGTTTTTTTTTTTAGGCCTCTCTCTCTCCTGGACAGAGATGGATTCCTGAAGCCGATTATCATTGAAGTAGGTCCGTATTGTGTGTGAAGTCAGACATGGGCCCAAGCCCAATTTCAATCATTTTAGTGCGTAAGAGTTATTTACAGAACGGTATTTCTTTTCTTTTTTTTGGGGGGGGGGGGGGGGGGTGTTTTAGATATATTAGTCATGTAAGGGATTTTGATCATGTCCCGCTATCTGTTTCTTTTTCAAACTTTGGAAAAAAAGCAAAAGGTCCCGAGGGACTGTAATGCCTGTCTGTAAAAGTGAATCAGGAAACTGAATCTGTTTAAGGACATTCACTTGGAATGGCACATGGCCAGTGTAAGGACAGAAGGGTGGATGTAGTTAGTAAAGCATATCCGTTCCCCAACTTCACCCTCAGATTTAAGACTGGCATTGTCCTTCGACTCTTCATAACACACGTGAACTTTTTGAACGAGTTTATTCGCACGTATGACGCGTATGTGTGAGTTTAGGAAGTCTTCCATACGCAGGACACAGCCGGGCATATGAGCAATCCGGGCGTCTAAAGGAAGCCAGACCAAAGCGTCAGCATTTCTTAGATTAGCTCAGGTCTCAAGGTGAAGTTACGGCTACAGTACACCGAACTCCCGGCGAAATCCCTCGGATTTCTAAGACTCTCCGGTTACGGTGTTTTACCAGACAATCTCAACACACCTTTTATAGTTTTCTCTCCCCGAGCCATCACATTTCAAGATAAACCCTCCTCGCTCCCACGTCCGGTCACCGTATCCCAGTACGGCGCGGCCATGCACGGCTCCTGAATGGCCATCAGAAAGTCGATCTCCGCTAAGCATTAAGGCCTGTGACTGAGGGTTTTGACTAACCTTAAACTCTTTCTTTCATTTACTCACTTTCATGCCGCCTCGTGTGAACTCAGTCTTGTCTCTCCGTCCCCTCTGGATGTGCTGCGTTTGGAAGGAACAGCTCCGCGTTTTTTTTTCCTTCCAGAGTTTAACGTTGATTAATGCCTTGGTGGTCATCTAGTAAAAAAGAAAAAGAAAAAAAAAAAACAAGGGATGAAAATTAGCCAGAGAAATCGGACTTTATTTGAACCGCTTCCCAAAAAAAAATCCCTATTTTTCTCTCGCAATCAACCGCAGCCGAGTTCCATCGGCTCCCTTTTCTCTACGAAACATGTAGTACTTGACTCGACGCGGGAAAGGCTTTGATTGCTTTAATAGTGGCCTGGGAAGTGGAGCATATTAATGCACATAAGGCGGGAAAGATCTTTTATTTTTTTCAGGGGAGGCTGATTAGTGGAGAAATCTCTCATAAATAAATAAGTAAATAAATAAATAACGATAAATACGATCTATAAATACCCGGGTGGCGGGGGGGGGGGGGGGGGGGGGTCGGTGCAGGGGGGGGGGGGCAATGGTACTATAGTGTGTGAGGATAATTAGACATTTTCAACCTTCTGAAAGCATCGTTTTCTCACACACACACACACACATGCACACATACTCATACACGGAGATATTTTGCGATGCGTGTCAGGCTTATGAAAACCAGCAGGGATTGTTCCTGAATTAAGCAAAGTCAGGGGTGCCTAAATGGGGCCGAGATGTAAAGGGGAAATGGGGGGTCAGGCCTGGATTGTGCTTGAATTAGCCCGACTATTCAGAACCCCCTGAAAAGCTCCTGGGCTCTTTCTCCACAAGCAAATTGGGAGGAAATCTGGCTATTGTCACGTGTTTTGAAGTGGCTAGGGGTTTAGTGGGGTTCTTACCTTCAGATGAAAGCTGAGACAATGGGGCGGCATGGGCCGCCATCGGCAGATGGACTGCTGGAGAGCAATCCTAAGTGAAAGGCCATTTTAAAAATGGTGGGTGCAGTCAGCTAGCCGGAAACAAAGATTCGCTAACAACCACGACTCGGCTGGAGGAGAAGCTGACGCGGTGCTCTGGGAGGGTTTCCGGATGCAAAGTCGGGGAGAGGTTCGGTAAAAGTCGGAAGCCTTTTTGCAAAGTGTCGCACAATGACAAATTCTTTTCAAGAAAAAAAAATTCTTAAGGCTGTTTTTATTTTCTTTTTATGAAATGGCTATAATTGTGCCTGGGGACACGGAAAATGTCTTTTAAATGGCTTTTGAATTTGTCACTTTATATGTAAGATATAAAGGTGGAAAAAGTTGGTCATTAGGATCTGCCTACACTTCTAATTCCAGCACTGTTCGGGGCATTAGCATGTTGTTTGTATGCTAGCAATGTCAAATTTGAATTCTTTGCTAACCAACAAATTGTCTTCATACACCAGATGCTTTACATTTTCATTCGAAACTTTTGGATGGTGCTAGTAAGACTTCACCCCCCCCCACCCCCCGATATATTTACCACATGTACTTCTGCAGTCCTAAATGCCTTTGCGAATACCGGGGTATATGGCTGCTGGTAGTCGGAAAGCGTGTTGGTCAGCAGCGATTGGACTTCTGGCTGCCAGCCGTAAGCTCACCTCTCCTGTCCTCTCCTGAGGCACTAGGTCCATGTTTCTCATCAGTTCGCGCACCCTCTTCCTCCCTCTCCACCCCTGAGGTCTTTTCCGGAGCCTTCCTCAACATTCTGCCCGTGTCCGCACTCTCATTAATCAACGTCAGGCTCAGACCCCGAGCGCAACAACAAGGCCAGTATTCTCGGCTCTGGCCCCCTCAAACGCTCATACATCTTATTGTTCCTCCGCCGATTCACATGGGCAAGAGAAGCGGGCCAAGAGCCCGACATGAAAGGGATGAGACCCGAAAAACGAGCAAAGACGAGGCATCGCTTTCTATTCGGGGGTCTCCTCCTCCTCCTCCTCCTCCTCCCCGCGGCGTTTTCTCTATCTGTCGCCCTCTTTTCACCCGGGACAAAAATGTTGCGTCGCAGACACGATCGCTCAGGAATCATTCATCCGACCGAGCTAAAAAACAGGCTTTGAGATAAAAAAAGAGAGAGAGAGAGAGAAAGTAGGGGTGGGCTGAGGGAAGAGGGTGATGTGTATGCCACTCTTTGTCCCCTGTTTGTCATTAACCTTTAGTGTAACTCCCGGATGGAGCTGCCACTTCTTTTTTTTTTTCTTTTTTTTGTACAAAGACAGCACTTTTTTTTCCGCCCAAGGAAAAGAAAAAGTATTTATTCATGTCTGGGGAGAAAAAGCTCCAGTATTTTGTATTTTTTTTTGCTGATGCCGAACATTTTGACAGACAACAAAGAGCAAAGATTTGGTCCGTGTAAACAGAGCCACGCTGACAGTGTTTCTGGTTTGCATAAGCGAAATGGAAAATGGAAAATCATTTCATTTCCGACTGGCAGTATGTCTCATTCGCTCTCTTTCTCGTTCTCTCGCTCGTTGCATGTGGCAGTTGTTTTGCTGTCATCATCAGTGACTCAGTGTTTCTAATCATGTAATAGAAAGTGTGATTCCCCTCCCCCCCCCCCTGCTGCTTTGAGATATTCGGGCCAATTGTTTACAGGTGCTTGATAATTTGGCATATTTCTTGAGAAGGAGAGGGAGAAAGAAAGAAAGAAAGAGAGAGAAAGAGAGAGAGAAGAGAGAGAGAGAGAGAGTGACCCTTGCCTGGATGACTGATGACCCCTTCTCCTGTTCACGTCAGCCCTCTTGCCTAGCCTCGTCACATGCCACATTGTGTAGCACTGTTTGCCAATAGACCTCTGTCTTCAGCACAGAGAGGCAATCAGTCTTTTCATCTGCGAGCTCTTGCTTTCACACACCCTCATACAGTTCCTCCGGGCAGCGGCCGGCTGGAGGGAGAAGGGCAATGGGAAATTACATTGCCAATCAATCTTCTCCCCTGTCTTGATGAAGGCTGTCTAAACTTTCACTCTTTAACTAACCCTCAGAGGTCCATTAAGAATGCTGGACATAAAGTGGACAAACAATAGGGTAGATTAAAAGCCATTCGATTCCGCCCCGTGGAGTTGGAAGGAGGGGGCGGGCGGGGAGGGGTGGTTGTGGGGCGGGGGCTTTACCGGCCTGGAAATCGCGAGGGCTGGTACCAACAGTGGTGTCAATGGTATTTTTAGGAAATGTAGCTGTTCAGAAAAGGGAAAGGTATCTAATGTGTCGCGTTGATTTTTTTAAACCTCGCTATCGCTTTTTTTTTTCTTTCTTTTACCATGGGAGTCATATGTCTTGACGGAAAACATTCCCAGTTTGGGTGACATTTCACAGGTCGGGATAATTGAAGCTTGGGAGACCTTACAGATTACATAGCAATGCGGCACCGACTATTAGCTTTGTTTAGAGTTTGTTCGTGGATGTTTCGCAGATTCTGCAGAGAATGTCCCATTAGCCGCGTTTTTCTTTTTTTTTTATTCTCAAGCGATTGACCATAGACATACACGCAATCCACATGGAAGACTAGTTCCAGGATAAAACCACCTTTGGATGATGCAATCCTTAATTGTTATAGGAAACGTCTTCATTAAGTCCGTCCGCGCAATGAAAATACCCATCAGAGCGATCCCGTGTTAAACGGATATATAGAGCTGCGATTCCAGTCCGCTGCTGATGTTGTTTTCAGTTCTTTTCTAAGAGGTGAAAGAATGTACTCTGAGCAATAGCAAGTGACAGAGGCCACAACTGAAAGCTCAGCAGGCCCCCAAGGTTATTTTCTCAGCTCAAAAGAGGGCAAAAAATACCATGACGGTCTCAGAGCAAATTTCTCCATGCCCATACACGGTATTAAGATGTTTCAGATCTGCCTTGGCCCGCTGCTCTCCCTCCTTGTCTCTCTGCCTTGTCTGGGACGATGGCCAAGTGCCACCGAGGACACCCTGTCTAATAAATCATCCCTATTTCAACATCTGCAAGGCCCAAAGGCTCTACCCTTCACTGAGATGGGCCCTTCTCTCTCACACCGGGAGAGCCCTCGGGGACGACAAAACCCGCTATTGTCTCAGCTCCAGTGAAGAGGAGTCTCTCTTCTCTCTTGCACTCATTTTGACAAAAGGCGTCTGAAGGCCAGCTTTAGTCTGCCAGCAGAGATGGCCTGCTCTCGGCAGGGAAGCCACTCTCCTTCGCTTTGCCATCTCTTTCTCTCCATCCTCTACCCTCTCTCGCCCATCTTTTAATACTCTCCTCCTGCGGAGGTCACTCGCCAGGCCCGGCTCCTTTCATTCCCACCGCACTCTCAGGGAAATATAAAGACATCAAGTGCGCAGGAGGGGAAGAGGATGGATGGGGGGGGGGGGGGGGGGGGGGGGGGGGGGGGGGTGGGGGGGGGGGGGGGGGGGGGGGGGGGGGGTTGGGGGGGGGGGGGGGGTGGTGGGGTAGGGGGGGGGGGGGGGGGGGGGGGTTGGGGGTTGGGGGTGGTAGGGGGGGGGGGGGGGGGGGGGGGGGGGGGGGGGTTGTTTTTTTTTTTTTTTTTTTTTTTTTTTTTCTGTGTGGGGGTGTTTTGGTGGGGGGGGGGGGGGGGTTGGTAGGGGGTAGAAGCCAAAATTGCCAGAAAGAGATATTAGGCATGGCTGTCAGAGCCATTCTTTGGCCACTTTTCATCTAAAGTGTAATCGAGCAAAAGAAGGGGAAAGAAAGAAATAGATAAATAAACAGCACGGTTGAAAGCTCAGATCAGGAGCTTGTCGTGTTATTCATTTAAAAAAAAAAAGAAAAGAGTGGCTAGAAAAGGGTGAATAAAAACTGCCAATTACATAGAAAGAGGGGGAAAAAATCAATTCTGAGCATTTCGATGTATCGCTGAGCTCTGAACTAAGCTATTCATTGGGTTTTGCCTGATTATTTAGAAGACGGCATGGTGCACTTACATGTGTTATTGAGAGTACAGCTCGTGTCTACTTACCGAGTGAAAGCAAAGCCTTTCTGGAAGGTGTTTTTCAGGATCATAGATAGCCGAATCCGTTCCAGGCCTGATTACAGCCTCATGGTGTTATTGCCAAGGGTCTTTCTTTTTCTAAGCACTGTCATGGGCAAAAATGCCAATCCCTGGTGATGTTGAACAAGACTACCCCGTGCAAATAGAACCCACACCAGGACATAAGATTTGCTTCATGCACACGGTCCGCAAGTCAGACCGAAACTTTCAGGATGAACGGATCAAAAAAAAAAAAAAAGTGATCTCTTTGAGACCCAACGGTGATAATCTTGGCTGCTGGTAGCTTTTCTGTTTTCCTAACAAACAGATGTATTCCTAACCCCGCCCCTTTTCTCAAACGAAACAGACCAAAACAAAAACACATTTGCTTGGCAGTGAAGCAGCTGAGCTGGCAGGCGGATCTTGATGTCTCAATCTGCAGCACATCGGCACCATGAAAAGAGGCATTTGACAGCATTTCCCAGCATCCAGCAGCGCCTCGGGAAAAGCCACGCAGTTCTGAAGCGGCTCAGGGCAGCGAGCCCGACACCAGTCCCAACTGTTTGTGCTGCATGAAAGTGGCAGATAGCAACAACGCACACATTGTCTATCCGGACCTTCCACGGAGCTTCAGAGTTTCGGGGGGTGGGGGGGGGGGGGGAAGGGGGGGGGGGCTCTTGGTGAGCAGAACAGATTTTTATTACTTGTTGGCCTTGGCTGGTACGGACACCGTGTAGGACTTGGACACTGGCAACCAGGGAAAAAAAACATTTAGCACGCCCTTTGCCAGACATAGCACGCGTGATTTGTACTGCTATTTAAATGACTTTGTTTTTCTTGCCGGTGATGTGGGCGATATTGATAACCGAACTCATCGTTTTAGGAGGAGAGATAACTAGCCCATAGGTTTCCGACACCCACATATGATTTTGGTCGGCAGATCATGGCAGGGAGAAATGGGGTGTTAGAGAGAGAGATAGAGAGAAAGGAACCAAGTGTCACTCATCATTGAGAGGCCACTTCCATGGGAAACACTGAGCTCATGCCCTATCGGCCCTGTAATGGACACTTTAGAGGGGATGGACTGCCCTGATAGGTCCCCAGGCCCTGATAAAGCAGAATTCCTGTCTGGACTCAAACCCAAACAACATTAACAGCAACACTGCTACGTCGAACCCCCCCACCACCCTACCCCCAATTCCCCTGCACTCCACTGCCAATTGGCATAAAGCAGAGGCAGATTCCTCTGCCGGACTGGATGGCCTCTCCCTCCACTTATCTCCAGCCAGAGGGTAGTGATAACACAGTTAACAACAATATGGCTGGGGCACACAACTGCCATCGCGACAAGGCAGAGCGTTTAAGCTTCGGTATGTCGTATCAATAGATCCCTGTCCGTCACTGGCACTACAGCTAGACACTTCATTTTGTCTTCTTATGGTAATCCGAAATGGTAAAACGAAGGATTCTTCAATCCGGTACATATTTTCCCCTCTTTAACTCGGCTCGTGTTGCCTTGAGGGAAAGCCTCTTGTTAGTTTAAAACTCATGTTCTGAAGATTAATGTTGGCCAGAGGGGCACGTCATCGTTGCTTCACTTACAGCTGCAAGACGGACCAAGCCAGGTTTTGTGGTGGGGGAGGATGGGGGGGGGGGTTGTAACAGAGGTACGGATGAGTTCTCACTCAGCGCCACTAGTGCTTTGCATCTCAGCGCCCGGCCACATCCATTACAGCGCCGCGACGGTGAAGAAACACGATGCGGACGCCATGCAAAACGTACGCCTTTTCCTCCCTCGTTTCGCTCGCTTTCACTTCTCACCCTCTTCGCGTGCGTCAGTGTGAAAACAGCAGAAGGAAAAATACGTTCCGAGGTCCTTTCGATAAACAGTTTCACCGAACGACTTGCACGACCAACGGAAAGTTTTTGCGTCTGTCAAACCTGGAGGGTCCGTAAGGCCATGGTGTACCTTTGCTACGTAGTCAGGAAAGGAGGACAAACAAACAAACAACTTGAACGATCACCTGACTAATACTAATAATGTTGACAATGATGATGACCTTCACCTGGATGGCCATTCTTAGTATTCGTCTGATGGCTCTTTATGATAACGGTGGATAAAAATGCACCACATCAAACATCCCGGCTTGGTGCTTTTGGGGCCCTGGCAGCTGACACTGCAGTAAAGCGTTATCTACCGGCTAATAAAGTCATTTGTGATGAGCCGAAGTTCATCTGCAGGGGCGTTTGCAGACAGCACCTGTCATCCAGGAATTATTTTCTAAAGTCATTTAGGGCAGATTTGCTGATCTCCTTTAATGTCTCTGCGATCAAAAGTCGACTGCAACGCCGATCCAAAGTCGACCAGAGCCTCTCAAATAGCAACATTTTAAAGACGGAGACACAGGCGTCGTGTCGACCCGAACACCGCCATCTTGCAGAAGCCCACCTCCAAAGTCCAGGCTGATATGACTGACTCCCTTCTGTCTGGCTTGTATCGCTGTGATTTATGGTTGCGATGTGTTGGGCCACAAGGGTACATTCGGGTAAATGACACCCGACTTGCCTGGGGGAGGCGACAAGGGTCTAGAAAGCGCATGTAAAGGGATATGCTGGAAAAAGCTGGAATGTTTCCCATTGCCCGGAGTCATCAGTGTAAATAAAATGATAATAAAGGTCGGGCCGTAAACAGTGTCCAAAGACGTTCCCCCGTGTGCAGGCTAGGCCTCGAACAGCTCATCTTTCACATAATCTGCGCCGTTTAAGAGTAAACAGAGTGCTGTGAATCATGGGAGTGCAACGCGCCGGGCCAGGCTAATCAATTTCATTAGCTGCATCAATCATCGCTCGCTGACGTTTATTGTGCTGGTGATGGGTTGATCTTGTGGACTCGGGGACAGGCGGCTTCGGTGATAAATGCCGCTATCTCCAGAGAGCAGGAATAAATAGAGGCCTCTTGGCTTCGGTGGGAGAGTGGGGCCGGAGAAAAATACGGCTTGCGAAGAGGGACAAAAAGGTTTTCGAATTGGTCCCGTCGTAGCCGCGCTGGGTTGCAGCCGAGACGTCTGGGATAATGAAGCGAGCGCCACTCTTTCCTTAGTTCGTTTCGGATGACAGTAACTCTCACAATGAATATGTCTCTGGGCCTAGGAGACGTTTCCCTATCAGGCGATATCTCTCTGATCATACTCTTAGGAGCACATGGCAAAAAAAAATTTCCTCTAGGAAAAAAATCCAGAAACTTGTGTTGTTGTTCCTGAAACAAATACTCCCATGGCATGGAAGCATTGCAAGTGCAGATTACCAGAGATATATTTTCCCCCGTGTCTTCTGTAAAACTTTTCTGAAGCCAGAAATTCACTGCATACTCTGTTTTTTTTCCCTACAGTATCCCGACATACCGCCATCCATCATTTTCCCTTAATACAGGAGCATCTGTGTTTGCATGGGAGAACAAAAAAAAAAAATCTCGTCTGTCCTCAAACGCTTGCGTAGTCGCCAGAAATGTTTATTTATGCACTGAACCCAGCAGTAGTTAACAGGCTTCTACTGTAAGTGAAGGAATGGCTCGTTGAAAGAGTCTAGAGAGTATCTAAACCGATCGGACAGCTAAACCAATATTATTTTTCTTTTTCCGGATCGTCTTCGTGAACATCCAAACGTCGCGGAAATCTAACGTTCCTTGCCTTCAATCATTAATGACGGAGACACGTTTGCCGCCGCCGCCGCCGCGAGCGCAAAAAAAAATCACTCGCAGCCAGATAAATAAAACATAAAACTCACTGAACTTTGGCCCTCGTCAGGAGGAAATCTCTTGCTTGGGATCCGTACTTTGTATCACCCCGCCGGTATCTCTTGGCTACAGCTTTCAATTTCACTCTTTGAATTTTTTAGTGGTCAATGCAGGGGAACTAATCTGATCTGGACGCGTCTCAAGCCGAGAGGGCAAACGCTTTTCTAGCTACAGTTCATTTCACACGCACAAGCGCGCCGTTTCCCGTCGGTCGGCGTCGGCCGGAGGAGCTAGCCGCCCGCCATTAGGACCATTACAAATGTCGGATTTACTCAACGAAGCCCTGTTTCAGTTATCCGAATTGTTTCCAGTCCGGCTTAAACTGATGGGCGCCGGAACAATTCGATTACATTGGATTTCTTTTTTGACTGTTTATTTTGCTTTTTTTTTTATTATTTTTATTTGGCAAAAAAAAATTTTTTTTGCCAAAAGTCCATCTGAAATAACTCACTCAGTGATGAGGTTTATATGTGTGTGTGTGTGTGTGTCTAACAAGGCCATTGTACTCCTTCTGTCAGCATGGTAACAAGTGTGGAGCTTCGCTGTCAACATGCTGGAGATGAGAGTGTAAATGATAGGATGAAGCACCGCCCCGCTGTCAGTGAAACACATGAAAACACTCACATTCTCAGACATCTACAGCATCACCCTCACGCACGGAGCGATAAATCCTTCCGCGTCACGTTTTATTTCTTTTCAACCACGTTATGGAAAAAAAAGAGATAAAAAGACCATGCAGCGTTAATCACTAGAAATAGAGTCGTCTCGACGTAATCACAAATTATCACTTTATTTTCAGCACAGGATCGCTCATGTAAATATAAATCCAGGGTGTGGAAATGAAAACTTACATCCACTGAAAACACTTTATTATATTATGCTTATATTTATTGCAAGGAAGCCAAAAGTGCAGCTCAGATGTATGACTTTTTTTTAATTTTTTTATTTTGAACATTATATCTGGCATGATAGTTTCCATCCTGGGGTTTGGACCATGGATAATTCTATTGCAATATTTATGTCAGTTGTCGTTACATAGTTGTAAAAAGATTAACAGTCTCCTGGCTTCCATTTGCATTTCGTACAATATGACCCTCCGGCTGTTGCAGCGAATAAAAGCGTTTAAATGTATGGCTTTAACAAAGCAGAATCCTGAACAGGGATGAAGAGAAATATGTGTGTATACATGTGTGAGTGTGTGTGTGTGTGTGTGTGTGTGTGTGTTGGTGTGTGTGTGTGTGTGTGTGTGTGTGTTCAGACACAAAAGGCAAAAGGCTCATGAAGTCTGGTGAACTGGGTGTTTTGCTTGGCTGTATAATTTGGGGCATTATTCTTTCGCATCCGATGAGAAAGATTTAAAGATCCCCTGCACCCTCGTTTTCCTTTCTAATACGTCTGTCTTGGCGACAAACACTTTTGTCTTGCCCGATTTGGGTTTTCTATTTTTCCGTCGCTGTGCATTCGGCCCACCAATAAACCCAAACTTCACTTTTTGCATACAAGCGAACATTTCATAATAAGATGACGTATGCATCTTATTTCCGGTGGAAAAAGATATCGACTGACCTCTGCCTCAACCCCAGTATAAGTATCAAATCCAGTATTTGTGTTCTTCCAGTCTTCAGTTTATTTGTAGCTGTCAATAGATTAAAATATTGAATGAGCAGCTAGTAGGCGTAATTCGGGGACATTTAGGAAGAGTGGATGGATGTTGCTGGGTGTTTTACATAAGATTTGCTTCAGACGTGGACAAAATTGTTGGTACCCTTTGGTCAATGAAAGAAAAAGTCACAATGGTCACAGAAATAACTTTAATCTGACAAAAGTAATAATAAATAAAAATTCTAAAATGTTAAAATGTTATGTTAAAAGTGAAAGTCAGACATTGTTTTTCAACCATGCTTCAACAGAATTATGTAAAAAAATAAACTCATGAAACAGGCATGGAACAAAAATGATGGTACCCCTAGAAAACACAGAAAATAATGTGACCAAAAGGGACAAGGAAATGTTAATTGAAGGTGTGTCCACTAATTAGCATCACAGGTGTCTACAACCTTGTAATCAGCCATTGGGCCTATATATATGGCTCCAGGTAATCACTGTGTTGTTTGGTGATATGGTGTGTACCACACTCGACATGGACCAGAGGAAGCAAAGGAAAGAGCTGTCTCAAGAGATCAGAAAGAAAATTATAGACAAGCATGTTAAAGGTAAAGGCTATAAGACCATCTCCAAGCAACTAGATGTTCCTGTGAGTACAGTTGCACATATTATTCAGAAGTTTAAGATCCATGGGACTGTAAGCCATCCGACCTGGGACTACGTGCCAGGAGGAAAATTGATGACAAAACTGGACGTGGCCGCAGGAGAAAAATTGATGAAATTGATGACAAATCTAAGAGACGGATAATCCGAATGGTAACAAAAGAGCCTAGAAAGACTTCTAAAGAGATTCAAGGTGAACTTCATGCTCAAGGAACATCAGTGTCAGATCGCACCATCCGTCGTTGTTTGAGCCAAAGTGGACTACATGGGAGACGACCAAGGAGGACACCATTGTGTTGAAAACGAATCATAAAAAAGCAAGACTGGAATATGCCAAACTACATGTTGACAAGCCACAAAGCTTCTGGGAGAATGTCCTGTGGACAGATGAGACAAAAATCGAAGTTTTTGCCAAGGCACATCAGCTGTATGTTCACAGACGAAAAAATGAAGCATATCAAGAAAAGAACTGTCCCTACTGTCCCTTCTGTGAAACCCTGGAGAGGACTCTGTTATGTTCTGGGGCTGCTTTGCTGCGTCTGGCACAGGGTGGAGGAGGCTCTGTTATGTTCTGGGGCTGTGCTTTGCTGCGTCTGGAACACAGGGTGTCTTGAATCTGTGCAGGGTACAATGAAATCTCAAGACTAAAGGAACTTCTAGAGAGAAATCAAGGAATTCTAGAGAGAAATGTACTAGCCAGTGTCAGAAAGCTTGGTCTCATCGCAGGTCAGTCGGCAGGTCATTGGGTCTTGCAAAAGGACAATGACCCAAAACACACAGCTAAAAACACCCAACAGGACAAGAATGAACAAAGCTAAGACTAAGGCCGCTATGGAAAAAATTGGACTATTCTAAAGTGGCCGTCTATGAGCCCTGACCTCAATCCTTGAGCATCATCTTTGGAAGGAGCTGAAACATGCAGTCTGGAAAAGGCACCCTTCAAACCGGACACAACTGGAGCAGTTTTGCTCATGAGGAGTGGGCCAAAATACCTGGACACAACTGAGCAGTTTGCTCATGAGGAGTGGGCCAAAATGATGAGAGGTGCAGATGTCTCATTGACAGTTACAGGAAGCGTTTGATTGCAGTGATTGCCTCAAAAGGTTGCGCAACAAAATATTAAGTTAGGGGTACCATCATAAGTTTTGGGGTACCATCATTTTTGTCCATGCCTATGATTCATGAGTTTATTTTTTTACATAATTCTGTTGAAGCATGGTTGAAAAACAATGTCTGACTTTCATTGGTTAACATTTTATAGAATTTTTATTTTTATTATTCTGTTGACTTTTGTCAGATTTCTGACTTTCATTGGTTAACATTTCTAGAATGTGATTTATTATTACTTTTGTCAGATTAAAGTTATTTCTGTGACATTGTGACTTTTTCTTTCATTGACAAAGGGTACAAAGGGTACCAACAATTTTGTCCACGTCTGTATCTATATATATATATATATATATATATGTCACGTCTGTATATATTATATATATATATATATAAATATATATAATAAAAGGTTCCAAACCAGATAATTTATTTGCACTTACATTTATGGCATTTGGCAGAACGCCCTTATCCAGAGCAACTTACAACTGGGGTTAAGGGCCTTGCACAAGGAGTGGCAGCATGGTGGCAGGTGGCTCAAGGGCCCACTTCCGGTCCAGAGTCCAACACCTTAACCACTAGGCTACCACCTGGTGGTTAGGCCACACAATAACTTCCTGTCCTTATTTATTGTCTGTATGATATTCATATTCAAGGATTACAAGTATATATATATGTGTGTGATGTGTGTGTGTGTGTGTGTGTGTGTGTGTGTGTGTGTGTGTGTGTGGGGGTGTGTGTATATAGTGTGTATATATATACTATATATATATATATATACATACATACACATACATAACACGTGTTTCAACGTTCTGGATAAACAAGTTGGCGATGACCATGATCGGATATAAATAAAAGCCCAGTAAAAAAAATGCGTCTTCTTTCTCATCTTCCGATTTGCCCTCTCCCGAAGTCATATAATGTCATTTCGGCAAAAAAAAAAAAAAAAAAAAAAAAAACGCTGTTTTTTTTTGCATTTGCATAAAAGATCCCGGGCCTCGAATTAAAAGCTTGTATTGATCTTCTGCAGAGCACTTTTGTCCTGGGGTTGAAACATTGCCGGGCCCGAGGCGGACGTGCCGCAGAAAATGCAGATATTGATAAAGCAGTATCAGGTTTCAAACAGTCAATCATGGCTCTGGAGAGTGTATTAATAAATGTATTGGGGTAATGAAAAGCCCCGGGCTAACAAACCAGGGTCGCGAGTAAATCTGATCTGAAGGATCCTATCAGTGTTTCTTTAAACTTAAGAGAGAAAACACAGCAGGTGCTGTTGCATCCCGGTGTTTCTTTAATACAGCGTGCCTACGTCAACAAGTACGCACAGGAGTTACGAAGCGCTAACTGCGTCTTCTTTCGACGCTGTTTAAGCAAAAGGATTGAAAAAGCAGTTATCTCACTTTATACACTAGCTGTCGCTGGCAGCCTGGCCTTCCTGTATGATTATTACGGAGCATCCTCCTAAATGGTTTATCAATAAACACACTCCCACCTTGATTTATCCGTATTGCTTTGCCAATATAAAAATCCTAAAAGGCCACGGCGAACTAAAGATGATGGATGATCATCTTCAGGGCCATGAATAAGGATATGGCTGTTAATAAATTTGAGGCGCCTCATTATTCTAAAGAGTGCTGTCGATTTTCTTTTAAGACGACTGTCCATAAAAACTGAGTCCTGCTCCGATGCTACGCTAAACTCCACTGAGTCCTGCTACGATGCTACGCTAAACTCCACTGAGTCCTGCTACGATGCTACGCTAAACTCCACTGAGTCCTGCTACGATGCTACGCTAAACTCCACTGAGTCCTGCTACGATGCTACGCTAAACTCCACTGAGTCCTGCTACGATGCTACGCTAAGCTCCAATGAGTCCTGCTACGATGCTACGCTAAATTTGAGGTGCCTCATTATTCTAAAGAGTGCTGTCGATTTTCTTTTAAGATGGCGGTCCATAAAAGTAGTCCTGCTCTGATACTATGCTAAGCTCCACTGAGTCCTGCTACGATGCTAAGCTAAGCTACACTGAGTCCTGCTCCAATGCTACGCTAAACTCCACTGAGTCCTGCTCCGATGCTATGCTAAGCTACACTGAGTCCTGCTCCGATGCTACGCTAAGCTCCACTGAGTCCTGCTCCGATGCTATGCTAAACTCCACTGAGTCCTGCTCTGATGCTATGATAAACTCCACTGCTAAGCTACACTGAGTCCTGCTCCGAATGCTACGCTAAACTCCACTGAGTCCTGCTACGATGCTACGCTAAGCTACCACTGAGTCCTGCTACGATGCTACGCTAAGCTACACTGAGTCCTGCTCCGATGCTGCGCTAAGCTCCACTGAGTCCTGCTCCGATGCTACGCTAAGCTCCACTGAGTCCTGCTACGATGCTACGCTAAGCTACACTGAGTCCTGCTACGATGCTACGCTAAGCTACACGGAGTCCTGCTCCGAGTCCTGCTACACTGAGTCCTGCCCCAATTCTGCGCTAAGCTACACTGAGTCCTGCTCCAATGCTACGCTAAACTCCACTGAGTCCTGCTCTGATGCTACGCTAAGCTACACTGAGTCCTGCTACGATGCTACGCTAAGCTACACTGAGTCCTGCCCCAATTATGCGCTAAGCTCCACTGAGTCCTGGTCCGATGCTAAGCGCTGAGTTAGCATCTGTTAGCACACTTGTGGTTTGTTTTGTTTTGTTTTTTGAAACTGAGATTATTATCATCATTTCAATCTATTTCGCTACAATATGTTTTTCAGTTTGCGACAACTAACCGGTGAGAAAAGTTCCGTAGCATTCCAGAAACTATTTTATACTGCCAACTGGGCATAGATTTGTAGCTCTTTGACCTTGAAGTAATTCTTGAAGTGTTTGTCTCTCAAATCTTTTTTTTTTTTTTTTGCTTTCTAACACACCAACCTCATCCTGACCCGAAAGCACGTTAGCTTTACTCATGGTGATAAGCATTAAACAAACTTGCTTTGCCCTAGCCGTCGCTCCTCTCTCCTTTGTGCTCGCACAATAGGAATTCAGCATTCCTTTAGCCATCCGTTTCGCCGCCCGCCACGTCTTTCTCACACTCCCTGACAGGACAGGAGATGTTGATAAGAATATAATAGGGAATCAAACAATGCTAAGCTGGGAGCGATTATATTTAATTGCCCACGGTGGAGTGTTCACTATCAGTACTCCCTTGATGTTTGCCTTGGCCCTAAAACTCCGCAAGCTCTCAACTTAATAAAGTCATCACGAATATATCAGATTGTCGCTGGTTTCCTGGTATTTACCGCCGAACTTTTTTTTTCTTCTCGTGCTCACACTTTTATGTGTAGGCTCTTTGTTGAAATGTTGTTCGACACCGAGAGCAGCTCGCCTGCATCCCTGTCGGTATCTTGAGGTGAATTACCTTGCGTGCCCCGTTTTGAAGTCGAATGACTTTCGATGTAAAAGCTCAGCGGTGTGAACTCGCACACTGTAAAAACACAATCCACACACAGACATTAGCGCTGCTATAGCATATAGTGTAAAGAGAGCTTCAATGTCATGCTTAAGAAAAAGTAACGACTGCAAAACTTACTCCATTACCAGTTAAAAAACACCAATTCCAATATAACTTGAGTATATATCGGGATATATCTCAGTCGAACAGTACTTGTGTATTTATCTCGTATTGAACGCAGACTCAAAGATGCCGTAGTCATCAACACTGGGACACATGTTAATGTAATCAGTAATAGTTATTTGGGACACACAATATATACAATATATATATATATATATATATATATATATATATATTATATATATATATATATATATATCTGAATCCCTCCCTTTAATAAAAGTATTGATTATTTAATATTAATAATAATGAATAATAATAATAATAAGAATAATAATAATAATAAATTAATACATTCATAAAATTAATTAAATTAAATAATATTAAAAATAAATACTTTATTTAATTTTTTCCTCTTACTATTCATTTCTTGTTAATTAATTCATTTCTTGTTCAATTCAGTGTAACTTTTAATTCGGGGAATTTTAGGAAGTGGGTGTGTGGATGAAAGTTTCTTTATTCGTTTGTTCTGTTTTGTCCTTTGTTGTTCAATTTCGTTCATTCGCCACACACAAGGCACAATGCATCACTCACATAGCAATCACGCTGTTAAAGTGAATTTGCGTTAATTTAACGAGTTAATAATATATGCTAACTTTGACAGCCCTATATATATATATATATATATATATATATATATATATATATATATATATATATATATAGCCCTATTATATATATATATACTTGCCGCAGCCGCAGGTTGGAATTTTTAAAAAAACAATTTACTTATTTAGACACATCTTACTTATAATCACACACACACACACACACACACTTACTTGCCTCTGTTTGTCATTCCGGTTTACGGTTGTATGTCTGTCTTTTGGTTTGCCGAGTTTTTCCTGAACAACACGAATGAGTCACGTTCAGCAGCACGGCCTATACCTCGGTATTTATACATCTGTGTATTTATAACCGTGAGAAACGTGGTTTTACACCAAGCCATGAGAACCGGGACGATCGGACCGCTTGTTTCTGGGCGCCTTTTCCGGCCCACCTTTGGCCCGAGTGCCCGCTTCCTCCTCCCTAATCTACACGTCAAGAGATCAATAACGCCCCCTTCGTCCGCGTCTTCGCCGAAACAAGAGAATAGTCGCAATAACTGCGAAGCACAACTTTCAATTTGTGGCTTTTCTCCGTGTGGCCATCCGAGCCAAAGAGATGCCACTCAGCCAGTTCAAACGCCGTTGAGGTTTGTTTTCTGGTGTTTCTTTTTTGGAAACTTGCGGCTTTTGACATCCATAACCATCTATTGGCCGCACTGCTGTATTGCCTCATATTATCCAAACTTGAGCGGAATTGTTTTTGGCAACATGCGCTGAAAATTTCCCCGCTGCAGAATCCTTTAAAAAAAAAACAAAAAAACGATGCCTGGCTTTAACGCTTAGCACCGGCGTCCGGATTTAACAGCCCTCTGTTTGGAGTGTTTACGGCGGCTCGCTAATTGCAATTAGGATACAATGAAGCCATGACGAGGCAGTGTTTTGTCTTTTCCCTCAACACCCTCAAAAGAAAACCTATTATGTAAAACAATGGAAAAGCTTGGATGGTTTGTGTATATGTGTGTGTGTGTGTGTGTGGGGTGGGGGGGTG
The DNA here is from genome assembly GCA_030449085.1 of Kryptopterus vitreolus. Lineage (NCBI taxonomy): Eukaryota > Metazoa > Chordata > Actinopteri > Siluriformes > Siluridae > Kryptopterus > Kryptopterus vitreolus. The sequence goes on from JACRUU010000005.1 coordinate 33,017,452, forward strand.
GGCAGGTTGTTTTCTACAGCGTGTGTATATTGTCTCTGTATAGTGTTGAAGGAAATGAAGGTGTGTTTATAATGTTAAGAAGAATCATTTTTTCCTTCTATACACATTTACTTTCTCTCTCTTTCTCTCTCTCTCTCTCTCTCTCATGCCCCCCCCCCCCTTCGCTCTCTTTCTCTTCCACACACATACACTGGTGATAATTGGGCCCAGCCATTTGGGCCTGAATCATTCGTATTTATTTTCCAACTTCTCCACCATAGCCGCCTCTGTTTTCGGACACTCTTAAGCACTGTCAGCGTGACATGCTAATCGCGGCTTTTTCATTTATATAAGACGCCCCGACGGGCTTGTGTAAGCAAACGTAGCGAGGCGCTCCTCAGAGCTCCAAATTGTGCGAGTAGAAAGAAACGCCGCGAGTCCCGCGAGGGTCGGTGGCGCAAATTGGGGCGGTCCCAAAAAAATAAAAATAAAATAAAACACGATGGTAAGGGAAAGAAAAAACAAAACAAAAAAAGTCAGAAAAGTGACTCTAAAATGAGTCTGACGTTCACCATAAATCACAGCGATGCTTGTGGTGAATCATACTTTCCATCCGTCTAATTAATGCATTATTTATTTACCTGACCTGCACCCATACATATGGCCAATCACTCCTCTGATGGTAAGTCATTGGAACAGCTGGGTGTTGGCCAAATATGACACACACACACACACACACACACACACACACACACACACATTCACACACACACACACTCACTCACACATTCACTCACATACCCTCATTCTCTGCCTGTCCGTCTCTTTCCAAAAATTATAATATTAATAATCCAATAAATTTTTATAAAAATGATTATTAATGATTAAGCACATGCCCTCACTCTACAGTTCTAACATGTGAGAGACAGCATTATCCGAGGGGGGGGGTGATGGGGGGGTGCACTGTACACGCAACTCTTATACCGCGCTACAGCTTAGTGCTGCAGGGATTTAAACCCATAACCTTCTGATTCCAACATCACTGAGAACTCTATCACTCTTTCTTCTTTTCTGTTATTCTTTATTTTTTCTTCCTTCCTTTCTTTCTTTCTCTTATTATTGCCTTATTATTTCTCGCTTTCTTTCCTTCTTTTTTTCTAATTTCCTCTTATCATTGCTTATCATTATCATTTCTCTTCTTCTCGTTTTTCCTTTTTTCCTTTCTTTCATTCTTTCTTTTCTTTTTTCTCTTTTTTTCTCTTATCATTGCTTATCATTATCGTTTCTCTTCTTCTGTTTTTTCCATTTTTCCTTTCTTTCTTTCTTTTTTTCTTCTTTTCTGTTATTATTCCTCCTTTATTCCTCATTTCTTCCTGTCTATTTCTCTTATTATTGCCTTTTTCTTTTTTCTTTTTTTCTTTCTTTTTTCTTTCTTTCTTTCTTTCTTTTATTATTGCTTTCTTTTTCTTTTATTTTTTCTTTCTTTCTTTCTTTCTTCTCTTTCTTTCTTTCTTTCTTTTTCTTTCTTTCTACTTTTCTCTTATCATAACCTATTTATTCCTTATTTCTTACTCTCTCTTTCTTTCTCTTATTATTACCCCTTTATACCCCTTTCTTACTTTATTTCTTTCTCTTATTATTGCTTCTTTCTTTCTTCCTTTCTTTCTTTCTTTCTTTTTTTCTGACTCTTATTATTGCAACTTTATTCTTTGTTTGTTTGTTTGTTTTTGTTTGTTTGTTTGTTAGTTTCTTTCTTTCTTTCTTTCTTTCTTTCTTATAGTTCCTTATCACTCTTTCTCTCTTTCTCTCTCTCTCTCTCTCTCTCTCTCTCTCTCTCTCTCTCTCTCTCTCTCTCTCTCTCCGCCTGCAGACTGTAATTACACTACACACATTTATAAACATGCAGTAAGCGTGTGTCTGTGTATCTGCGTGACTAAGTGTGTGTTCTAGCGTGTGGGTCTGTGATCGTGCACCCGCAAGAATCGCTTGCACATGTGCTGCGGTGTAGAGACGAAGCAAAGAGTATACTTACAAAAAAAAAAAGAAAAACAGGGGGAAAAAAAAGAGTAGTTACTCTCTTTGTGATCCCACACCATCGCCGTCTCAGAACGTGTCATGTGAACGCACAGGCAGTGTGAGACGGGTTCGAGCTGGTGTTCGGGCTCTGACATGGCTACAGGGTTGAATTATGTATGTAAGTAGTTTAAGTCGACTTGTTTGAGTATTTGTGATGTAATTGCTTCCACTTGGTTGGCTTGGATACAGTGACAGGCTCATTTAGGGAACCACAGCTTTTGGGCAGCGTGCAGTGCTGCCAATCAAACGCTGATAAAGGGCTGATAAAGTATATTAGAACTTTTCTGTTGTTGTTGTTTTATTTTCCTTTTATTTTTTTTCCATGAGGGTTTTTTTTTTTATTCCCACATCCTCCGTGGCGATTTTATTACCCGAATGGGTCACACGCTCACTTTTAGGGCCTCGTTCCCGATTTGAATTGCGCTTCAACGTGCTGCCAGAAGGCATTCAGATGAATCCCGAGGACCGACGTGTGGTCGACGCAGTTTGACAGTCGAATTCTTTAATATGCAACATATTCTTTCTGTGTAAGACTGGAAAACGGATGGGTTATCGCATGCAAAAACACACACACACACACGTATAACACATGATACGATCAGAAAACGTTCACCTGGCCAACTTGTAGTCTATGATGTGAAAATCCGAGCCAATGTTAGAAAAAAAACATTTTGAATAAAGTAAAGCACTGAAAAATGTTTCACAATCATTGGAATAATTCATTCATTCATCTACCGCTTTATCCGATCTTCTCTCGGGTCACGGGGAGCCTGTGACTATCTCAGGCGTCTATGGGCATTAAGGCAGGATACACCCTGGATGGAATACCAACCCATCACAGGACACACACACACACACATTCATACACTAGGGACAATTTTCCAAGGTGCCAATCAACCTATCGTGCATGTTTTTAGACCGGGAGGAAACCGGAGAACCCAGAGAAAAAAACCCTGAGGCACGGGGAGAACATGCAAACTCCACACACACATGGCCGAGATGGGAATCGAACCCTGGCGGTGTGAGTCGAACATGATAACCACTAAGCCACCGTGCCCCCTAATAAGAATAATTCATATATAAATCATCGGCCATGTGTTTGCATGTTCTCCCCGTGCCTCAGGGATTTTTCCCCTGGGTCTCCGGTTTCCTCCCGGTCAAGGGATTGGCACCTTGGAAAATTGTCCCTTGTGTGTGTGTGTGTGTGTGTGTGTGTGTGTGTGTGTGTGTGTGTGTGTGCACCATACAGGGTGTATCCTACCTTGATGCCCCAAAACAGACTCCCTGCGACCCGAGAAAAGATGGAATAAAGCCGTAGAAGATGAAAGAATGAATGAATGAATGAATATTAATAGTGATGGGAAGAGAATATTGTTTGCTTTTTTTTACTTTAGACAGAAATTGGAGAGAAATACTCCAAAAATACCCCAAATTCATAAATCACACACAAAAGATCCAGTCATGTAGAACATGAAAAGTAGACACCAAAATAGGTATTTAAAATCCTTTTTTTTTTTGGCTGGAGTATAAAAACTACTCCTACTATGGGGAAGGTGGAAGCTTAAAGCAATGGCGCTGTACATTGTGAGTTCAAATCCCAGTCATGTAAAGCCCTAAACTCTGTTTGTAGAAGTCACTCTGGATAGGGGTGCCTGACAAATATCACTAATAATAAGGATAGTGGCAGCTCAGTGGTTAATGCATTGTCCCCTGGCCCGGAAGGTTGCAGGTTCAAATCCCACTGCCACTAAGCTGCCACTAGTGGCCCCTTGAGCAAGGCCCTTAACCCTCAATTGCACAGTTGTAAGTCGCTCTGGATAAGGGTGTCTTACAAATGCTGTAAATGTAATGGAATAATATGTGAATAATAATAATAATAATAATAATAATAACAATAACAATAAACACACGTTAGATAAAAAGGCCGATGTGTTACAATTAAGTAAAATACAATTCAAAGCATTAAAAATATCATTCTTAAAATAAATTCTTATAAAACTTAAAGTATAATTCAAAACATTTCCCTGGTTTCGTGTCTGTCCAACACGGCACTCTCGCGGCGCGATAAAAATCTCCCGAACGCAGCCGAATCGCTCATTTCTATGAAACGTTCCCGTGTCGAGTTCAATCCAGAAGCACACGTTACGGTCATGGAGCCTTTTCCTGCCGCTCACACACCGTCTATTCAGGAGATGAGACAGGGGTATAAAAAAAGGGGGTGGGGGTGGCTTTTTTTTTTGGATGGTGGAGATCAGGATACTCCAGTAAAGCAGCCCAGTAATCCCAGGAGCGCAGAACCCTCTTCCTCTCCTCCCCTGGCCACGAATGAATGAACGCCACACACGCAAAACACACAGAGAGCAAAAGAAGAGAAAAAAAAAAAGCGCCGGACTCACACGAGCTCCCATTATCTCCCGAAACCTGGGAAACAGACTCGTCTCTCATCAGAGCCGCGGCTCTAAAAGACACTGTCTGTGTTCTGGCGCGCGCCTCTCTAGATAAATATTCCTGAAGGCCCCTAATACCACATCTCCTCCTCTGACTGTCTGCGCCGGGCGAAAAATTTCCTGCTCCCTCGAGCTCATGTCAAATCTATGAGCTTTTCATTTCACAGCACAAAGAGGGGGCTCAGTGTATGTGTGCGTGGGGACGGGGACGGGGGAGCCGTCGCAGGGTGGGGGTGCAGGGGTCAAACGATGGACTCCTGTCTCATCACTCAGTGGCCGCTTTATACTTTCAGCCCTCACAATAGGACTATTAGTAAAAGACTATTTAAGAAAAAAAAACAGCAGCATGAATTAATGCCTTTGTGCGTGCATTAATATTAATATTAATATTAATCCCCCCCCCCCACCCACACACCGGTCCTGTCTTTCTGTTTGTTTAAGTATTATACATGTGGTTTTAAACTGAGCTGGGGTTTAATGCTTTCCCTTTTCTTTCCCTCTCCTTCCTGCAGCAAATGCTGATGACGATCATGAAGTGTGTCCTCGCAGGATAGCTGCATCAAGAAGGTAGGCCTTGTGCGGGTGTGTGTGTGTGTGTGTGTGTGTGTGTGTGTGTGTGTGTGTGTGTGTGTGTGTGTGAACAGCACCGAACATCTTACACATTTGAGTGTGGAGACATAGAAGGACACTTATTTACCCTTGATTATTATAATTTATTTTTTACATTTTATTATTATTAATATTATTATTTATTATATAGTAATAATAATAAGCAAAATCCTTTCACGATTTCCGTTGAAACATTTTTTTTTTTTTGCTTCCGATACTTCGTCTTTCCCAGATACTTTTTTTTGTTTTTTTTTTACCTTATTTGTTACAATCTATTTTTTTACCATCTATTATAATGCTCTAAAATACCTTTATTTCTTTTTTTTGGATGGAGTTATAAAAACTACTCCTCCTATGGGGGAGGTGGAAGCTTAGTGGTTAAAGCAACGGCGCCGTATGTTGTGAGTTCAAATCCCAGTCACGTAAAGCTCCTGAGCATAAATGTATAAATGATATAAATATGTTTGTTTTTTTTGCACATACAGATACATCTTTTAAAGATTCTTACCTCATTTTATACACTGATTGAATGTTGAACCTGGTTTTTAACCTGGTTTAAACCTCTTTTGTTTTATATATATACATATATATATATATATATATATATATATATATATATATATAGTATATATATATATATATATATATATATTGGTTACAATCAATTTTCTCTCAATCAATTTTTTTCTCCTCTTATTCATAACATTTTTACACTTACGTGCGGCACTTTTGCCCACAATCCTCGCCTACACCCATGTTTGTGAGAATCTTGACTCTTGATTGCGAGACGTGATCCGGCAAAGGCCGTGAGTTTAAGTTTAAGAGGTGATGAATTTATTGTTGGGGTGGTGAGCTTCGTTTCTTTTTACGCCCTGTGTGAAAAGGTCGAGGTGGTGGTCGGTCGGGAGGGGAGGGGGGGTGGGGGTCTGTGTGTGTGTGTGTGGGGGGGGGGGGGGGGGGGGGGGTGTTTTTGGAGTCTGTTGGGTTGTAGAAAGGAGTTCAAGTGTAAAACCAACGGAGCGTGAAAGAACAATGCCGAGACACCTGCTCTTAGAATCAGCACGAGTCGCATGCGAAGTCCGCCTGAGAGGCAGCTGAAGTGTGCGGCTTTAGTTAATGACCGCGTCGGCTCTCGCCCCCCCCCCCCCCCCAACACCACCCCCCTCTATTGAATAGTTTTTTTTTTTTTAAAGCTTTTATTCTGTGTGAATGTCATCATTATATTAGTATTAAGGAGGAAGTCAGGAGTCCACGGTTGTCTGTTTGGGCATCGTGTCTCATAGTGTTCCTTTTATTAACATTCAGGATACTCCATTAAAAAATTCAATCAATCAATCAATCAATAAATAATAGGGCACGGTGTTTTAGTGGTTAGTACGTTTGCCTCACACCGCCAGGGTCCGCGTTTGATTCCCGCCTCCGCCATGTGTGTGTGGAGTTTGCATGTTCTCCCCGTGCCTCAGGGGTTTTTTCTCCGGGTTCTACTGGTTTCCTCCCGGTCCAAAAACATGCACGGTAGGTTGATTGGCACCTTGGAAAATTGTCCCTTGGGTGTGTGTTGAGTGTGTGTGTGTGTGTGTGTGTGTGTGTGTGTGTGTGTGTGTTATGCGATGGGTTGGCATTCCATACAGGGTGTATTCTGCCTTGATGCCCCGAGACGCCTGGCACAGGCTATCCAAGGGTAGATCGGATAAAAAAAAGCGGTAAAAGATGAACGAATGATAAATAAATGAATGAATGAATGAACAATAATAATAATAATAATCATGGACTAAAAAAACAACATCAATAAAAACAAATGTGTAAAAACAAAAGTGATAATCATTCCAGTCGGAGATATGTTCGCTCGAGACAGAACACTCCTGCAAGAAAAACATCCCCGCCGCACTATCTATACTATCATCGTCTCTCTTTTCTCCTTCAGTAATACGCTCCTGACCCTCCTAAAGACAACAAGGCGGAGAGGCGGTTTTTTATTTCCCGCGGCTGAAAAGCCTTCTTAGCCCCAATCCCACAGGATGGGATAGATACAGGGGAGAAAAGGGAAGGTGAGAAGGATGAGGGGATAGAGGCTCAGCTCTTCTTTCATTTATTTATCCTCCCTCTCCAAACACAAACAGTTTCCAGACCCGCGGCTCGAGATGCCTATCGAGATCGCTCGCCAGATAGGATCTGCCTTATAGCCCGTGATCGCGAGGGTATTCATGCGCCCCCTTTTCTACTCGTGCACTCTAATATTTCAGCTTTTCCCCTGCGAAGCCGCCAGATGTAATCTGACTGCTCACACTTGTCCGGAAAGTGTGTGTGTGTGTGTGTGTGTGTGTGTGTGTGTGTGTGTGTGTGTGTGTGTGAATCTGTATCTGTGGGTTTTGTGTGTGTCTTACAAACATGTAAGCTGCGATCCGGCAACGATAACACCAAAAGACATAAATTCATTATAGAAAATCAATGGCTTGTAATTGCATTCAGAACTGATCCCAAAAAAGAAGACCGTAGTGTGTGTGTGTGTGGGGGGGGGGGGGGGTTGTTGGATCAGATCCCCTGCAGCATTGTCCTGCGTCTGGGCCGTCTCGCGAATGAAAACGTTTCCTGCGTTCAGTAAATGGGAACGGGCCTAAAGCAGGCCCGTGCGGTGCTTTAATGGGAAAAAGATTAATGACTCTTTTCGACAAGCACCCCGAGATCGCATTAATGTCTTTCGGACCCTGTGAGGGGAAGGGTAGAAGAAAAAATGAAAGAAAAAACACGCCCTCTCGCCTTCTTATCTTGTAATGTTTGTTTCCGCAACAACTCTATTGCTGAATAACAGAGAAGCCTTTTGCGGTTTCCCGACGTACGCGCTCATCGCTTTAACACTTTCTTTCTGGCGAGAAAACAGAAGGAACCGGTGGTGGTTACGGTTCGGCTGGTCAGCACCGTCAGAGGGTCGCCAGAGGGTTAAAACCAGGCCTTTAATGTTTTGCAAGCCAGGGGAGGAAATTTCCCCTCCTGTAAAGACTCCATCTCCAACGATCCGTCAAATTTATGATGGGCTTATTATGCCCCAGAAACGCATTACGGGTCAGGAGGAGCGCTTTCCTGACCTGTGGGCAACTCGCCCCAAATGTGATGATTGATTGATAATTATGATAATTTGTTTGAAATGATTATCTGGATGCAATAATCACAAACTCTTCCCCCCCGTTGGCTTTTTTTTTTCCCCTCCCTCCCCCTTTGTTTTTCGCCCCCTCATAATGCAGGGCCATCAGAAATGGCCTCTGGTTATGGAAGGGATAGGAACGGAGGGGCCTCCCAGATCCCGGTCCCCAGGGCCCAGGGGGGCCCCGTTGATGAATGATGACCCAGAGGAGGCTGAAATCAGAGGAGAATAAACAGGGGAAAGAAGAGGAGGAGAGGGACAGGGGGAAGGCTGGTAACTATCTGTAGCAGAGGGCAATTATACGCCAGGCCAGGCCGCCCCTGGGGCAGCAGTATGGTCGGAAAAATGCAGAGGGCTCAGGGTTCTGACCACCAAACACACACACACACACACAGTGCTCTATGAGAGGTGGGAAAAAGGAGGGCAGTCTGAGAAAACGTTTTCTTCATTGCATGACCAATAACAAATAAGCAGGAAGTGGCCATCATTAAAATGCAATGTTTTGTTTTGAATTTTTTCTGGAAAGAACAGACAAGAGTTCTTAATTTTATTTCTTTTCTTAAATATTCCCTCTTTTTTTTTTTTACTCAGTCGAGGTACTTTTTTTCTATCTTTTTTTTTTCCTTTTCTTTTTAGTCCAGGAATGCGATTCCACCGAACGACATGCCTGTTCAATTAAAAAAGCCTTCGTATGCATGCGCTTCAGGAGCGGCCTGTCGAAAAAACACTCAGCAATTGCGTGTCGTTGGCTTTTTCTGTCACCATCATAGGAGGAGCTCAATGTAGAAATAATATTTGTGGGTTCCTTTCTACGAGGAGACGACTTAATGATAATATCCTTTCTTTCTTCTCTTGGCTCAGTTACACTCTACACTGACAATCTGTTTTTTCCTCCCGAACTGAGAAGTGAGTTGCACGAGCACACACACACACACACACACACACACACACACACACACACACACACACATATATATATATATATCCTCCTTCACTCTGCATTGTGTTGGCGAATGAACGAACAACAAAAAAGAACAAATGAATAAAGAAACTTACAACTACTAGTTGCGCATTCACAAAAGGTACGATCTCCTCACCATTTTACCGTATGGAATCTTACGGAATAGCATTGCATTCCCAAATCCGTATTACAAAAGCTCGTTTTTCTCTTGCGAACGCAATGCGCTTCCCTATAACCTCAACGTATCACCAGTTTATATGGAAAAGCAACCGGAACAGAATTCTTAAAGAAGCCACGTCCCTTTTTTTTTTTTTTTTTTTACAATTAAAAAAAGTAACATTGAAATGAACAGGAAATTAATATAAAAAGGATCATTTCCCGTGTCAAATTAATATTAAATAAGCAATAATTGTATTAAAGGAAGAGCTTTTGAGAGAACTGTATCTAATTATAACATCTGATAAAGTTAGTTAGAGTATTAGAAACGTGAAAAGTGTTCATTCGTGGTACGTTGAAAACGTGGTTCAGACAGGCGACAAAATCCCACGTCTGCGTTTCTAATGCCGAGCTCTTTTTTGCATTGCGAAGCAAGAGAAACGATGAGGCGTCCTTTTCCTGCCTTCATGAAGACACGGCTCTCCTTCCGCCGAGAGAGGTGGTGGCTTAGTGGTTAAGGCCACTACTGGACCCTTGAGCAAGGACCCCTGAAACACTCAATCTACATAGAAAATATTGCTTTATTTTAATAATAAACCAAGGCAAATACATATATACAAAAAATGCATATGTGCCTTGTTGTGCTTTTCGTTGTTGTTTAATGCACATGAGACAGCATTTTTTTCCCCGAACTTTCCCGTTTGATGAGAGCCGGAAACAAATACGCCTTTCTGCCCTGTCTGTGGGAACTGTCCCTTCCTGGACAGAATGCTGTCATTATGCATGATCTTCTTAGCATTCCCAGTTCCAGATGCTTGAGTACAGCATGTGCATGGTAAGGTCAGTGTGTGTGTGTGTGTTTGTGTGTGTGTGTGTGTGTGTGTGTGTGTGTGTGTGTGTGTGTGTGTGTGCAGAAAGCAAGAGAGAAAGAAAGAACGAAAGAAAGAAAAAGAGAGAAAGAGAGAGTTTGAGTATGGAGTTGTCCATTGTGACATGTCTATGACTGCTCAGACACCCCTCTGGAATTCAAGTGGGAGACTTAGATGAGGATAGATGGAGCGCAGAGAGAGAGAGAGAGAGGGAGAGAGTGTGAGAGAGGGATGAGAGGAAGAGGCGAGAAGGGAAATGGAAGACTGCTGAAAGGGCAAAATATTAGCTTTCGTGCACCGCTCTCACACTTTCTCTGAATGCCACCCCACCGCACACGGCTTTTGAACAATGAGGGCAGAAAGTGACTGAGATTGGTTTGTCTTCTTCACCTCCCTCTCTCTCTCCCTCTCTCTCTCTCTCTCTCTTTCTCACTCGCGTACTCTGTGAGAGAGTTCACCCTGAGTGGGAGTTCATTAATTCCGTTGTGTGAATGAATGAACCAATCCGCCTCGTATAATAATAATGCCGTCGCCATAGAAATGGAAATCCGCCGAAGGTGTTTATCTAAAGTTGTGTGTAATTTTATTGGTTATTTATTTTCCCTCTTGAGAAATAAAGTACGATCAATACTTTAAAGAAGCATCTTTAGACCACGTTCTTGTGTTGCTGGCACGAGGGGGAGCATTTTTTCCGAGCATAATCTTTTTTCTTTCTTTCTTTCTTTCTTTCTTTCTTTCTTTCCTTCGCGAACGACCCCTACGTTAACCTCTATCCTCCTCGGTGGCGCGGATCTATTTCACTCGGACAGCGTCTTAGCCCGAGCAGATAACGGGGACAAAAGCAAAGGAAAGTCGCTATCTTAGGAACATCGGCTCGCCGAAAGGACGAGACTAAAGAGCAGAATGGAAGAGTGAAGAGTGAGGAGTGCTGAGGGTTAGGAATGTCTGAATGCCCATGAGAGAGGCTCTGCCAGTCCGTCGCTGCCTGACCAGGCCGTGCCCAATCATGTAGAGGTCATGTGAACACAACCCCCTCACACTCCTCTGTCTCTCTCTCTCACATGTCTGCTGCTCGCACATTCTCACCCCCCAGTTTCCCTTCCAAAAAAAGAAACAATCTAATGAATATTTCGTCTCACATCACATCAGATAAGAATGCATTGATTGTTCATTGTAATGCAATTTCATTATATACATATATATATATATATATATATATATATATATATATATATATATATATATATATATATATATATATATATATAATACTGTAACAGATGTTATATAAATGTCTCTCAAAATCTCTCCCTCTCTTTACATTTTTTTGGCTTATTTTATATTTATTTCATTCTGTAAAATGTTCTTTTAATATTAATTTTCTGTTAATTCATTAATTTCTCGTTCATTTCAATGTTTTAGTTTTAGTTTTAGAGCGTTAATAACGTCAGGGTACCGCGATGTAAGCGAAGTGAAGAAGCCTTGGATGCCGTTCCCATTCCTCCTGATGCTATTCCACAGGGGTGACGTTAGAGCTCTATAGCAGCCCACTCGAGGTCTTCCACTCCAACCCCATCTACAATGAGCTGGAAATGTGCACCAGTTTGGTTCTTCTAAAGACCCCCCGAAACATCCAATCCTGTAAAATGTTACGCCTTCGACTTAACAGGGAACGTTTTATCGAAAGAACCAGAAACGGCGGGAAAAACTCCAAGCTGTAAGTGTCCCAATACTTTCGGAAAAAGGTTTTTGTCCATCCACATTTTGTATTGTTAGTTTTAAATTCTAGTGCAAGCACGACAAGACCTCCCGACCAATCAGATTGGAGAATTATTTTTTTATTTTTTTTTTTGCTATTTTTAAAAAATTATAGAAAAAAGACATTGCATTGTAGATACGACTAAATATATAAAAATGCATAGATTTACACATCCATGTGTTCATATTCGTCTGCAAAAAAGGAAAACGCTATATGTACACATAGGGACTTTTGTTTACATCATTATATTGGATTAAAAAATACAATCATGTTTATGAGACGGTACATATTTGGTTCCTTTTTTCAGGAGATCAGAGAAATCGAGGTCTCGTTACACAGATTTCAGATTTTTGGATTTTTATCCAAAAATTTTTACGTTTAAAAAAAACGTAATATTTTGCGTCGAGATTTTCCCGACCTGCTCCGGCAGCTGTGTTTACTCTTTCCTTACCCGTTTGTTTAGAGTACTCCATTTTTTCCCCCCTCCTAAACACAGGGACATGTGTCCCTTCATGTCCACGCATCCTATACACTTCCTACACAGAGGACGTCAGAAAAACAATGCTCTATACAATATCTCTTTACATAATAAACCATTCTTAGAGAAGCGATTTTCTCGGCGTCACTCAGCACTCCGGTTTTTTTTTTTTCCGTTTTTTTTTCCGGCCTCGTGGACGACCACCTGTGTGTGTTTTTTCCGCGTCCCAGACAAACCTGAAGCGAAGTTTACAAATGGCACATTTCTCATCCCATTGTGGCGCTTGTCAACCAAACCTGCGGCTCGCAGAAAAGAACTCGTTTAGCGGATCGTGTGGCCGACGCCGGAGCTCTCGTTTCTAAGATGGCTGACCCCCGCGTGCACTCCAGAGATTGCTCGCGGTGCCCACTGAGACCTTCGTGTTTAGTAGTGGATTAGCAAACCTGCTGGGATTTCATTATGAAAATATTACTTCTCTTTCTCACTTTTATTGCTTTTTTTTTTTTTTTTAAAGTAATGTTGTTGCCATACGGTTTGTTGTTTTTTTTATATATATAAATAACTCATTTTACATAGAAGCAAATTCATACATTCATATTTTTATTTAAATTAATTACCAAACATATGAAATTTAGATTATTTATGTGGTTAAAAATGTATACAAAATATTAAGTGTGTGTGTGTGTGTGTGTGTGTGTGTGTGTGTGTGTGTGTGTGGCTGTGTGTGTGTGCGTGCGTGCGCGTAGTCTTTCAGGGACTAAACACCCATTATCACTATGAACAGATAAAATCCCATTTGCATCCGATATCAGTGTGAGGTCCAGATGTGTGTGTGTGTGTGTGTGTGTGTGTGTGTGTGTGTGTGTGTGTGTGTGTGTGTGTGTGTGTGTGTGTGTGTGTGTGTGTGTGTGTGTGTGTGTGTGTGGTGTGTGTGTAACGTGCCTCCATCTGCGGCACACATGGGATACATTCTGTAGTAGTTGAAATAATTCATGGGTCACTCGCAGACATACTCTTTGATACTTTGCAGCTTCTCTGTTATAAATGGGGCGGGCTGCTGCAGCACACAAACATACACACACACACACAACACACACACCACACACACACACACACAAACACACACACAACACACACACACAAACCACAACACACACAACACAAAATGGATAGGCATAATTAAATTATAATAGTATATGATTGAAAGTTACAGCAAAGGTCTGAGAAGGCTTTGTTCATTGAGGCATCATTCTAAAAAGAAATGATAAATAGATACATCAATTAAAAATAATAAATAATAATAATAATAATAATAATAATTATTATTATTATTATTATAAAAAGGATTATTATAAATGTGAATAATAGTAGTATTATCAATAATATTGTACATATTAATATAATGCAATAATAATTACAAATATAACTACTAAATAGATAAATCATTTAAAAATAAATAATAATAATAAGCATTATTGTTATTTAAAATATGAATGCTATTAATATGACCGGTTATATTAATTAACAGTAATATAATAAACTAATAATTATGAATAATGAACCAATCAATCAAAGTAATAAATAATAATAATGATGAAAATAAGGATTATACATATGAATAATATTAGTATTATCAATAATATTGAACATATTAATATCATAAAAATATAGATAGATAAATCAATTAAACAACAATAATAAGAGGAAAAATAACAATGATAATAATAAAAATGAATAAAATCAGATTGTTATAAATATTATTATTATTATTTTATGTAATATAAAATATTGTAACATAAATAAAAACATCAAATTATTTGAAATATGAAATAATAATGAAATAATAAAAATAACTTGTAAAAATCAATTATTTTGATATTTTGTAGGGTTTCATTTTCTTGTTTGTGCTGCCCTTTTGTACATCTTGTTTATAATTAACTGCTTAATATATGACATGTTTTTTTTTTTCATGCAATCCTGGAAAGATTGCTGTAATTCTACTCAAAAGGAGTTCAAAAGGGATTTAAAAAGAAAAGGAAAAAAGAAAAGAAGTGAAATGCACAAGAACAGAGCGAGGTTGTGTATGGATTTAAGTAAATAAGCAGGCTGGAGTGTTGAGCGGTGCTGAGCTTTTGCAAATCGCCTCCTGCATCAGACAAGTTAATAAAAAACACGGATTCACCCCCCCCCCCCCCCCCCCCAATCCCCAATCACCCCCCCCCCCCCCTCCACTCCAGCAGAGGCGTTCGGCCTTGGAGGGTTTAATCTTCATTATAGAGCATTACCCCACTGCGAGCTTTATGGTTGAGCCTGGCACCACCGAGCCGGTACACTCGTACACACACACACACGAGGACTGACCTCACCCGCTCAAATGAACTGTTAAATAACTCCACCTAATCCTGAGACCCTGAAACAATAGGTGCTTGGAACATCCATTTTCCTACCATCAATCAAGCTCTGGGGCTTTAGAGATTTATCATTAATTAATGCGCACGGGGAACGGAGCAATCTCGCAAAGAATCTCGCAAAGACGGCTTGCAGAGAGAGAGAGAGAGAGAGAGAGAGAGAGAGAAAGGGAAATGGATAGAGAATGGCGTGAGAGAGAGCTTACTGTATATTACCCTGCTAACAAACAGCATTGCTAATCCTCTCCCAGTCAATGGTTTTCTTCAACAAACGCGGCCATTACACCAGAATAATTTGAGTATTGATTGTTTGCTGAAGAGCGCGTGTTTATCTAATTAATCCCATCAAAGCCTGTGTTACTTTACCCCGGGGACAAAAGCATTTACTTATGCTAATGAACCGTCGCTCTACGTTTCGTAATTAGGGCCTAATAATCGGGATCGGTTACAGAGCCGCGCCACGCGACGCCATGACCTCGAGGCTCGGGGTGTCCCCCCCCGCCAGGAGAGCGCCCTCTTCGATCGGCGGCGTCCGACCCAGCGCCTTCGTTTAATATGCTAATGCGCGTGAGCAGGGGCCAGAGGACGATCTGAATATCGGACGGGTAATTAGAAAGGAAAAAGGCAATTGAGTAAACAAGGTCGTTAGCCTGTCACCCCTAATTAAGCCATTAAAGAGACAACGGGGGCAGCGGGTGTCGTGTTAATTAATGGCTGCTCGGCGAGAAGAGTGTTCGACACACAAATTATCTGATTGAGAAACAATGATTAGGCCATGCAGGGGGGCCCGGGAGAGAGGTCGCCCCCCCCCCTCGACGGTGTCCCCACGCGACGCTAATGGCTCATCCTTAATAATCCCTTTATTATTATAGGAGTTGCGCGCATCCGGCGCATTTATCTTTACCCATAAGTCCTCGTATATTGTTGTGTAATTTGAGCTAAGGAATAGTTACTGTTGCTCTTGCGTTCATTTGTGTGGCAATGTGCATTTATTCATAACCGCAATATATAATACAAAAATGTGTTATTTTTTTTGGTTTGTGAGACTTTTGTGGAAAAAGCCCAGCCTTCTTCTGCTTTCTGCTCTTGAAAAGCCACTCTCGGCTATAAAGGTACCAAACCGTGCTATTCTTTATCACCGTCATGCAGACATCTACAGCTCTAGCTTTAGGTCTGTTTTTTTAACCTAGGAAAAGCCCATGTGCAGCACTTTAACGCGAAGATATTCACTAAAAGCACGTAAAGGTAACATGCAGGTGTTAAATTCACCGAATCATGGCTAGCAGTGCAAGAAAATTGGTTTTTAAAAAAAGAGAAAAAAAAAAACCCATCTTTGAGGTGTAGTAAACAGCTTATCATTAACCCTGACGTATATGTTTCCATTGGACGGCATTCGCATTTACATACATCTTTATCTCGTCTTGAGGAAAAAAACAAAGCAAAAGAATAATAAAGCAGGAGCGACGTGAAGAACAGCTTAAACAGGGCATTACGGTGTAAAATAATGCTATCAGGATGTGATGCAGAACATTAGGCAACGGATCCCGAAGAGCGGCGAGCAATAATTCACAATCCAGAGCGACGCAACGGCGAAGCGCGCGGCCATTTATTTTGATCGAAGCGGCCCACGAAGCAAAGCAAACGGATGATTGTTTTATTTATTTATTTATTTAACGGTTGGTCTGGATTGCATTTTGAAAAAATTATTGTATACTTTTATTCCAGATCAGGCTTTAAATCTTTTCATATTTCAGGCGCTCACCTTTGCAGCACATTGGAATCACAGGGAGGGAAAAAAAGAGTGGTTTAATTTAAAAAAAAGAAAGGAAATGAAGGAAGAACTGAAAAATATGATTAGTCGGTAAATTTTCAGCTTCGGTCACAATCGTTGCTTGCTGGAAATTATTTGCTTCAAACGGTGACTTTACCACCCTTTCGTTCCTTCCATTTTTTTATATTATTATTTTATTTTTTTTCCCTCGTCATTATTGTGGATGTGATTTAAGATCTTGGCCATAATGGCAATACTTTGACAAACATGACTTCTTAGCAGGAGATTTGTGTCAAGTATTTCTGAACCAGCACATAAATGAATTAGCAATAAAATGGACTTAGCCTGTAATAGCAGGGGTGCCCATTATTGGACTTCTAATCACTAAAGAGATGCCATTCAATTGCCTCAAGAAGGTGCTTTTTTTTTTTTTTTTTTTTTTTTTTTTTTTTTCCCCCCCTTTTCCCCCGCCGCTTTGCCGGCCACCGGATTTCATAAAGTAACACGTTTTTAATGGAAGGTGCTCTGCTTGAGCCGAGGACCCCAGAAGGTTTTTTTTTTTTTTTTTTTTTTTTTCCTGTAGGTCTTAGTTTTGATTACTGCTGGCAACAGGCTCTTAGCTCTCGTCGGAGGCCACGGCCGAGTTGAAAGGGTCCCAGCGTGCGTGCCAAGGCTCTGGAAATTACAGCGGGGAAAAGGGGCGAAAGTGCTCCTCTGCATTTAGTGCATTTAATCAGCCGCTCATTTTTTTTTTTCTTTTCTTTTTTTTTTTTGATAGTCAAACAGTAGTTAATTACAGTTGCACCTGCCCACGGGTGTCGGGGTGGATCGTTGTTAATGAGGGATCTAGAGCGCCTGCGTCTTTTCCTGGAATATATAAAACTCCAGGGGATGCGCCGCATGGCCTCGCCGGCTCGCCACTTATGCCTGCCGCTCGCCGCGTCATGATTGACAGCGCAGACAGGAGGAGAAAAGAAGGAGCTCGATTTTGATTCCATCTCTTGTGTTTGGAGAAATTATACATCTCTGCCCTCAACTTCACAGAGCGAGAGAGAACTAGACGGAAAGAGAGAGAGAGAGAGAGAGAAAGAGAAAGCTTCGTGTTTCTCAGGCCTAATTTTTAAATTGCGTAGATATATATTTTTTTTTCTCTCCCCTAAAAAGCTTCCATTTCTTCGATTTAACCTAGCTTTGGTAAGTCAGATTTTTTTTTAATACAAAAAAAAGGCTTTTTTTTTTTTTGGATGCCACAAGTCGTTAGTGGTAAAACAATAAGCGTCTAATTCTTCCCGCGGTAGTAGTTTCCTTCCTCTTTCTTTCTTTTCTCTTTCTTTCCACTCGAAGGTTAAGGATAATGAGATGAAGCTATTAAAAGACAATTCGATCGCACACACCCTGTGTCGCCCGTCCCAAAACAAGCCGAGCTCGCTAGCGTACCCCATGTTGGACTCCAGATCAAAGCACATTAGAGACGACCTCGGTGTCAAGAGCGCCGCTCAAAAAGCAGGACAGCGTTGAGCGCAGCTGCTTTCGCCGTATCCGTCACCTCGGCGCTTGTGCACCAGAAAGCGTGATAGAGACTTTTCCGCTGCCACGTTCCGACCTCTTTCATCCTTCCGTTTTTATTTATTTATTTATTTGGCCTCCTCACTCAGACCGACATGCTGTGCTATAATCTTTTTTCTTTTTTTTTTCTAGTTCCCGTCATCTATCGGTAACCATATTTGCCACACCCAATCAGTTTGATTGATCATCAGCGAGGCCACAGGCCGGGCAATCAGCTGGGTCTCGTCGATTTCCCCACAGACGCGCATGGCTTGACAGGACCATAAACTGGCCATTCATCAAAGTGTCCCCCTTTTGGACAATGGCGCTGCCCCACGGGTTCACTGTCATACGCAGCTCCGAGCTCGCCGGCCTAAAGTCACACACACATCCGTCCAGACCCGTAGCGACCTGCGTGCCTGGGTGTCCTGCGTCATATCTTTGAAAAGAAACAATGATGCTCTGCCCTGCCTTCATTTTTTTAAATCCCCAACCCCCCCCCTCTCTCTCCCACCCCATGCCCAGGTCTAGCAGCGATCTTCTCCGGCTCGCTCAAGAGTCTCGGCTGCTTAACGAAATGGATCAGGCCCTAAAGCAATATTGACTGAATAGAAATGTAAGATGAATGATGGCCCTAATGCGATATCCACACACACAGAGGTCGTGATAATAAAGCATTTATCAGACCTCTATTACTTAGACACACACTCACACATCCACACACTCACACAGTGTTAAATACAGAGCGCAGGGGGAGGGCCACAGACGGTTCAGAACGCCATTGAGGGAGCTTTGGAAATTAGCTTCTAAAGTACACTTAAAAAAGCCAGCGGCGGCTACGCAAAGGCGGCGGTGTGGAGAGCGAGAAATGGAAGGAGAAAGAAAAATACGAGACGGAGAGAAAGGTGGGTGTGGGGGGGGGCGGACAAAAAAAAGAGAGAGAGAGAGAGAGAGAAGAGCGGCAATGGAGCATGGCGTCAGCGTGAAAGAGAAAGGCGGGCGCGAGTGTTTCTGCTTTTTCCGCGAGCGTCCGGAGAGTTAAAAAATGCCGCCGCTCACCAGGCTCCTCTGTGTTTTACGGCACACGGGTCAATAGCGATAATAAAAGAGATATTCATGGACATCGAGTTCTCTCCCTCTCGCTCTTTCGTTCCCTAACGCTCGGCCATACCGTCTGGTTA
This sequence comes from Kryptopterus vitreolus, assembly GCA_030449085.1. NCBI lineage: Eukaryota > Metazoa > Chordata > Actinopteri > Siluriformes > Siluridae > Kryptopterus > Kryptopterus vitreolus. The sequence goes on from JACRUU010000005.1 coordinate 33,036,830, forward strand.
TTTAGAAGACGTCTCGTCCTAGGCGTCCGGGGAGCCCATGAATCTGCCAGCGCCTGTACACTTAGGGGCCCGTAGTCAAGACAAAAGAGCCTCCGCTGACCTGGTCACTAAACCCTGTCAAACGTCAGCCATTCCTCTTCAGGCCTGGACTAATGAGTTCCTCAAGCCTTGCTCGTTTCAGCAGCGCAGGCGAACGCGCTAGTAATTATTTACGAATCCGTAGATCCGGACAAAAAAAAGCTGGATTTCGTTGTGGGGCATCTGATACTGCAGATGTTTACCTAAGCACCATGTCATATCAGTTGCGATGTTGCGATCTTTTCCACAAAGTGCATGTGTGTGTGTGTGTGTGTGTGTGTGTGCAGGTCTTCATTCCAACCATTTGTTAGACGCCCTTATGCAGAGCGACTTACAACTGAGCAGTTGAGGGTTAAGGGCCTTGATTAAGGGCCCACTAGTGGCAGCTTGGTGGTGGTGCGATTGGAACCTGCGATCTCCCGGTCCAGAGTCCCAAAGCCTTAACCATCTCCAGACAATAGCCAATGTGAACAGGTAGAAGTTAGTCTGGACTGGAGGGAAAACCTTGAACCCACGGTTTTGTTGATTTTTCCCTTTACTAATGGGTTCTAAAAGGCCAGAGCAAAGACGCGACTTTCAACCGTTCGCTCTCCTGAAACAGAGACGACGGCCAGCGCTGTTTAGCCCGACACTGTGAAGACGGCCTTCTGTTTCCGAGTTCGGCAACACGGGGCGCTTTATGTGCACATTCAGGATATGGGGGTTATCCTGGATGACCTGCCTATTGAGTCCGAGTACGAACAGGGAGTGTGGCAGGGAGGAGCGTGCTAACACGCCACTAACCTAACATCGCTTTCTCACAAAACCTATTTAGTGCGTTTTAACGATTTCATTGTATACTTGTATTTTGTTTACTTCCCTTCCCTGACTATAGGTGTTGTCATTACGTGTGCATTTTGAATATTTGGAAAACGCAGTGGTCTGGCGTGGTGTGTGTGTGTGTGTGTGTGTGTGAGGAGTTAATGTGTGTGTAAACTCGTACCCCGTTCCAGGCTCATAAAGCACTGCACACTGTTAAAGCATCCTGCTGCTTTTAGAGCCGTGTTTTGATGCCGAGGGTCCAAGCAGCTCACAAACGTGGGCAAAAACATATACTATATTTTATACTACATTATACTATAATATACCATATCATCTATAAAAGCAATCGCAGCGACACTTCTCTCCCAAGCATATGAATTTGCTCTCCCATAATTATGAATTCCTGTACGCGGTGTACGGCCGAACAGAAATGATTCACATTTTATATATATATATATATTATATATATATATATATATATATATATATATATATATATATATATATATATATATATATATACGGCCCTCCCGCATGCATTCCTGTCACGTAACGCTCTTTTCCGAGCTTGTTTGTGTTCTTAAGGCCTGGCTCGTCTACACGAGGGGTCTTTCCCACTTTCCCAGCACTCTGAGCCATTCTCTCCCAACTTCCTGTGCTCTCACCGGGAGGAAAGGTCTGTTTGTGTTGCCACGGAGACGTGCTGAAAGGAGCCGGACCTTCCTTCTTCGTCTCCTTCAATGCTCCTCTCCGTCTGAAACAAAACAAAATGGACAGAGTGAGAGAAAAAGCGGGAGGGAGGGAGGGAGGGAGGGAGGAGGGAAGGATTCAGGCGAGAGAGGGAGAGCGAGAGTCCGTCGTCCGCGTAGGGGAAACTCCAAAGTGGACCGCGTCGCAAACAATCGCAGGAGGCTCCTGTTAGTTCGTGTGTTGTTCTAAGGTGGCGCAGTGAGTCGAAGGGCAACTCTCGCTCCCAGCTCCTGCCACTGTTTTCTTCTTCTTCTTCTTCTTTGCAAGAAGGAAAAAAAAAGAGCATAAACAAATGACAGAACAGAGGGCGGACGAAGCCTCGAGCCGGCCCCCGCGTTTTCGGCGCAGCCAGACCCAGGCTGCCGCTGTTTACCCCTGGACCGACACGGTGACAAGTCGACTTGCGGTCTATTTACACACAGTTGATTGTGTCAGTTCCCCCGTCGATGCAACCAGGGTTATTTTTTGTCAGTGTGTGTGTGTGTGGGGTGGGGGGGGGGGTGGTGGGGGGGGGGTGGGGGGGTGGGGGTGGTGGGGGTGGTATATAATATACCTTTCGAAATTTTCTCTTACGTTTTCGAACGTTTTTGTCCCTCTCTGGCGATTTGGCAGCGTGTGACTGCTGACGCCGGAGATAAATGCCCCTCTGACCCCGGAATACTCCGCTGGGTTTATTTGTGAATTTCATTGAGTTGAGCCTTTTTAGTGTACAGTTTGAGTGTGTGTGTGTGTGTGTGTGTGTGTGTGTGTGTGTGTGTGTGTGTGTGTGTGTGTGTGTGTGTGTGTGTGAGTGTGTGGTCCTCTCTTGGTGAGCTGCAGCGCTGTAGAGATCCTGCTGTGTACAGGCGCCCTCTGTTGCCTGTTTGTGTTGTGAGAGTTGTACGTCTGTGTGTTTGAAACACACCTCCAATGTAAAACCACTACTATACTAAAGCAATGTGCCATAAAGCCAAATGAGGCATTCAGCAGTGGAGGGCCCTATTGAGTAAACAAATCTCTCTCTCTCTCTCTCTCTCTCTCGTTCTATTTCTCCGATGCTCTTGAACACACAATATGACTCTAATGCAGGTTTCGTGGGCAAAAGCTTTTCGCCTTCTTGCGTCATCGCAAATCACTTTCTTCTGTCTGTGAACAATGCACATGTTTTTTTCCGCGTGGAATAGAAAAACGTACGAACGCGTGCCAACCTCAAAACGAGATGCAACCATGGAAGCGCTTGCAAATCGGCTGCCATTCCGGCTTTTGTCATATTCCCAACGAGCGATTCCTGATGAGCTCGTATCGCATTTCCACAGGTTATCATCACCTCACATGGGCTTTCTGTTTCGGTGAGGATGTCAGTTTTGGGGCGGGGATAGTGTTTCTTTTTTTTTATAAATTTATATACAAAGTATGTTAAAATACAGGGAATTTATTCATTAATTTATATATTTTATTAATTTGTATTTATTAATTTTATTTATTAGGGATTTACTAAACAAATAACACATTATGGGTTCATATGTTATTTTACTTTATACCATCTCCGTAAAGTTGCCCATTGTCTCAGTGGTTAAGGCACTGGGCTCTGGTTCAAATCTCAGCCCCACCATGCTGCCACAAGTGGGCCCTCGAGCAAGGCCCCTTAAGTTGTAAGTCACCGTGGATAAGGGCGTCCTAAACAAATAAAATGATATTTTTAAACGCGATTTAATATCGATATTTTAAACGCTGTACAATGACCCGATTTGTACTTTTGATGCTTTATTATCTCACTTTCTCACTTAAAGGCAAATTCATTAAAGAAAAAAAAAAACAAAACAAAAAAAAACAACACAAAAACGCTCTCGGCGTCCAGAAATGTAATATCGCACGCTGCCCAACTATAAGTGCTGGTCTCAAATGATCTTAAACTAAAGAGGAAATTGAGAGTTGAAATTGCAGTTGGATTGGTTTTCGTCGTCCATCCTGGAACAGGGTTGGATTGCGCGACGCAGCTCTGTTTCAGTGCGCCGGGGCGAATGAGAGGCGTGAGAAAGCCGTGCGGATTTTCTGCCCTCCGCTTCCTAAAAGCACCTCTCTTTTATCAGCCCCTGACTAGTGCTCCTGAACAGCAAACCTGCTGTTATTTCACTGATCCTCCGTGGCACACACTGTCCCTGCCAAATCTCTCTCTCTCTCTCTCTCTCTCTCTATCTCTCTCTCTATCTCTCTCTCTATCTCTCTCTCTGTCTGTTTTTTGAAGCTGCACTCCTGTTGGCTCTGCCGTTTCCTCTTGGAACGCTCTAAAGTGTTGTACTGTACTTCGGCTTCTTGCGTTCTACTGTTCAGCAATGCTGTTTCGGGGGTGTTTCGGGTGGTGGGGGCGGGAGGCGGTGATGGGGTCGTATGTCCAGCTCTCCGAGGCATGTTCCGAATTTGTGGTTAACTCGAGATGTTTCTTCTTGCAGGAGGGGGGGGGGGGGGTGGGGGGGGGGGGGGGGGGGGGGGGGGGGGGGGGGGGGGGGGGGGGGGGGGGGGGGGGGGTGGGGGGGAGAAGGGGGGGGGGGGGGGGGGGGTGGGGGGTGGGGGGGGGGTGGGGTTGGGGGGGGGGGGGGGGGGGGGTGGGGGGGGGGGGGGGGGGGGGGGGGGGGGGGGGGGGGGGGGGTGGGGGGGGGTTGTGTGTGTATGGGGGGGGGGGGTGAGGAAGAGAGTCGAAGGCGACTGGAAGGAGGGGTTGGGAGTGAGTAGGAGTTTTAGGGAGGTGTTTTCATTCAACGTTTTGTTAACCCCTTAACCACAGCAGCGCGTGTCCACAAACTAGCGAATTGCTTCCCATACAAACTGCAGACGGAGTCATTTGGCTTGTGGTTGCATTTTGGAGAACGGGAAGAAATTAGACGGTCCACACACACACACACACCACACACACACACAAGTTTACACACACATCTCAAAAGGTTCTACTTTAGCTGTGACTTCAGACGTACATGCATTTATGCTAAGTCACAAGTCGAGTGGCTAATAAAATTGGTCACGCGACCCCCGTGTCGACGAGCCCCGGCGGCTCTCGGAGACGCGCCAGCGAAAACGCAGAAATGGAGCCCCGTCGAAAGCGTCGCATCTGTGTTACATATCGCACGCAGCGCCTATCCGAGCAGCCGTAACCATGTCTGCAGGGAATAAATCAAATAAAATAAGTAAATCAAAAATGGCCTGTTAGCCTTGTTCGCGCCGCGCCGAACACGGCCGCGCCGCTCTCCTCATCCGGCTTCATGAAAAGGCCACCGCTTTAAAAAAAATTAAATAAAATAAATAAAACATGATATTTTCTACCGAGCCTGCTTTCGAAACAATGTGCAAATGGTTTCAATATCCACTACGACTTTGTGTGGAACAGCTGCAATTTTTTGGTCTTGTCGTTTTTTTCTGGCTCGATTGGCCTTTCTAACATCTTACATTTCACTTATTTATTTATTTATTTATTTATTTATTCTGTAAACCCCTGTTTGGAGTTCTGTTTGGGATGTTTTTTGTTTTTTTTTTTTTTTTTTTTTTTTACCCCCTGACGGAAGAATCACTGTGTCTTGTTAGTCACTTCATTTACGATGGAAATGCTCGGTTTCCTCCTGTTTTATGTTTTAAACAAAAACAGCGCTTTGCATTGGCGTACGTTTAAATACGGAAAGTGAGGGAGCGAAACTGTACAATGACAAAAAACAAAACAAAAGAACAACAATTGCCTCACCATACAAAAAAAGTAAATCCTTCAATCATCACACGATGGAAAATAAATAAATAAAAATACGACCAGGCTGATATCGCACCGCCCCCCCCCCCCATCCCTTTCTTTCGGCCAAAATGGTAAACTCAGCAAACGGGGCATCACCCTTCGCCTCCACCCGGGGCTGGCGCAAAAGGCGGCGATGCGTTTCCTTTTCTCGCTAGTCCTCGGGTAACGTTCCCCTCGCAGTGCCGCTGGTAATTGAATCAAGTCAATAGAGATACAACCTCCATCACCCCCCCTCCTCCTCTCCTCCCCCCATCCCTGTATCAGCCCTCACCTTTAAAAAGTGAGAAATAAAAAAAAAAATAATTCTAGTAATGAGAGCCAGATGTTTTAAACCAGTGGCTGTGGTACCAGGGGGATGTCTTAAAGGTGCAGGATTTTTGACAATGGATATATCTTTATTGCACTGACCGGTCACCAGCCATTGGCGGCGGACGGTATTTTTACTTTCTAGGCGATGTTTTAAACGTGGCTGTGTACCAGGGGGATGCAAAGTGCAGGATTTTTGACAATGGATATATCTTTATTGCACTGACCGGTCAGCCATTACCTTGGAGGCGAGGATGCAAGTGTGTGTGTGTGTGTATGTGTGTATGTGTGTGTGTGTTTTATGAACGCAGTACCAGACTGACACCGGTCCTGCTTCTGGCAGCTCGGCAGGTCTGGATCCAATCCCCTGGTGCTCATTAAAGAAGCGGCCATCCCCACACCCATCCTTTAATGAAACACTAAGGGGGGTCGTGGGGTGTATGAGGGGGAAACACGCTGCAACAGATGTGCACCCGGGACGAAGACATACCCGAGCTTACAGACTGCCGAGTAGACAGTTTCAGCTTAGAGGGAGAGAGGAAAGTGTGTGTGTGTGCGCGTGTGTGTGTGTGTGTGTGTGTGTGTGTGTGTAGACAGAAGACAGAAACAGAGAAAGGAAATATCCGAATTTTGAAGAATCACAGCTCATCATTTTTTTTTTCTTCACAGTACCGGGAATCAAAGCCACCTCCATGAATCTGGTAGGAGGAGAAAAGCTCGGTATAAAACACGCCGTTCTTTATGAAGAACAAACCTCGTCTGTAAAAAAAAAAGAAAAAGAAAAAAAACTAATTGTCCCCGTCTTCAACATGGCTTTGTTATCAAAGACGACAGCCTTTAATGCGCTGGAGAAAAGCAAATTAGGTGACGGCGACATCTTTGTAAATTCTCAAGATCTCTTATTTGTACACGGCCTGCGTTTCATAGAAGAAAAAAAAAGAAAAAAAAAAAAAAAAATTTGCCCTCTGTTTCACTTTCGTCTCTCTCTCTCTCCTTTGGGCCATCCTCATTTCTCTCGCACACATCTCCCTTGTGCAGTTTCGCCGCGCAATCAAACCGCACACATTCCTGAACATGCTCCGGGTCAGGGTTTGTGTGCAAGAATATAAAAGTGACTCATGAAAAAGAGAGAGAGAGAATAAAAAAAAGAGAGGTAGAGAAGGCAAAAACGCGGCCTGTCAAAGTCATCACTTTGCGGTCAGCGAGACAGAGGGATGAGAAGGCAGAGGTATTTGTTTTCACAAGGCTGCCGAAAATCCCTCATTAGCTCACCGCGAGAGCGTCGTCTTCAACGGGGACGCGTCCCTTTTGCTTTCTTCTTCCCAATCCCTCGTTCCCTTTCTCTCCTGGGAGAGGTGGCGGGGCGAAGCTGGAGAGGAGCTGACACTGACGGCTCGGAGAACAGCGGGGGAAATTCCCCTCCATATCCCCTCAATAAAAGCCCAGCTGCAGTGCAGTAAGTGAGACAGTAAAGTAAAACAAGGGCTACGTTTCGACTTTGCCCCTCGATCCCACTCGGTTTCCGCGTCGTAAACGTTTCCCCCCCACTCCATCCATTACGAAATAGGAAACCAAGGCTTTTTTTTCTTCTTTCCAGTGATTACAATAAGTGAAAGTGACACGGTGGTTTAGTGGTTAGCACGTTCGCCTCACACCGCCAGGGTCCGGGTTCGATTCCCGTCTCCGCCATATGTGTGTGGAGCTTTGCATGTTCACCCTGTGCCTCATGGGTTTTTCTCCGGATTCTCCGGTTTCCTCCTGGTCCAAAAACATGCACGGTAGGTTGATTGGCACCTTGGAAAATTGTCCCTAGTGTGTGTGTGTGTGTGTGTGTGTGTGTGTGTGTGTGTCCTGCGATGGGTTGGCATTCCAACCAGGGTGTATCCTGCCTTAATGCCCATAGACGCCTGAGATATGCACAGACTCCCCGTGACCCGAGGGAAGATCGGATATAGCGGTAGAAAATGAATGAATGAATGAATTAATGAATGAACAATAAGTGAAAGGGCAATGAATTAATATTAAAATATTAATGAGGGCAGCCAACAGGCACGGGTTTATTTTGCTTTAGTGGTTAAGGTGAAGGTCATGAGTTCAAAATCCCAGACACACCATGCTGCTACTCCCAGACCCCTTCTTAACGCCATGGATTCTCAGTAGTACAAATAAGATCAATCTAATCCTCTCCGGACAAGTGAATCAGTCTCTCCTGAGCAATGTGCTACTGATGTAACGGCGACGGAGGCTTCAGAACGTTCACCGCAAAGCAAACAAGAGGATTGTCACTCTACATAACGCGCCCCCACCCTCCCACCCACCCCATTTTACTTTGTACGTCTACAATGTAGGCCATAAAAAAAGTGAGCCCCAGTCTCATTTATTCGTTTAATTCCGGTCATTTTTTTATTATAAGATGATGTGGTTGCCAAATATTGTTCGAGTTGTATATACAGTATAAATATATATATGATCAACAAACTGTACCTATATACATTATATTACTTTTTGTGTTTTCAATGACAGATGCTGGAAATGATATGGATATTTGCTATACAATAATGCAGTTGTCAAATATTGTGTATGAAGTCTATCTCTTACAACTATGATATATTACCAGTCGATTGGTTAAAATCAAACAATGTACAATTTCTTACATTTTTTTATACTGTAAAATGATGCTGTTGCCAAATATTACACATTGAAATTTTCGTACTACATCCTTTTTACTTTTTACCTGAAATGAATGCTTGGATGTTAGGAAGCTGAGGTTCGGTGCTACAGCACCCCTTATAGCATAGAGTTATGGGCCTTGCTCAAGGGCCCCATAAGTGACAGTTTGGCAATGTCATGGTTTGAACCCTCAACCTTTTCGATCCCTTTTGAGAGTCCGGTACTGAAGCTGCGTTGTTTGTAGATGCACTGTCATAGCAAGATTGAAACCTGCACATTATGCACAATGTAATATAAATATGAGCCCCCCCCCCCCCCCCCCCCCCGACCAAAGTGATGCTTTCGTGTAGCAAATTTTTTTTTCAAAAAATTTCGTGTGTGGAAACTCCACTACTGACTTCACATCCAGAAAACTCAGGCCAAAAAGTGTATGTGTGCACAGGAAAAACTAGGTTTAAAGTCGTTCGCTTTGTTAGCATCATGCTAGCGATATTTACCTTTATTTTACCTTTTAAAAAAAGCGACGGCGAATCGGACGGAAACAAGGAGAGAAAGATCAGGGTCAGAAACAGAGAATGGAACTCAAGCCCTAAGCCCACCATGGTGCAAGGTAAACATGACACCTTTTCACCCCGGCTGAGAAGAAAATGCTCGGTAATGACCCGCCGGGACCTTGCCAGCTCTGGATGACCCCCCCCCCCCAAACCCATCCTCCACCCGCCCTAACCCCTCCTTTAGCTGGCTAAAGCTTAATTCTTACTAATTACATTCCTGAGTGACAGAAAGTTGGCAGAAGACGCAGCGAGGACCCAGGTACTCTGGCATCCTGAGCTGGAGAGAGAGAGAGATAGAGAGAGAGAGAGAGAGATACCTCAGTGATGCAAAAATGGACATGCAGGGAACTCATTAACACGCAGGAAAGAAGAGAGGGAAAGCAAACGGACGAGAGGTGATTGTTGATGGGAGAGGAAATGAAAAAGAAAGAAAGATCGACAAAATTGTAAAAACACGTCATTAACAGTGACGGCTTATTGCTGGGGAAGGTCAGTTAACAGGAGATCTTTCACACGGAGGACGCTTGCCGGACAGGAGTTACATAGACGTGCCTATGAAGCTGATATCAGAGAGATGGGGGTGTGTGTGTGTGTGTGTGTGGGGGGGGGGGTTGGGGGGAGGGGGGGTTTTTATCAGGATGTTCTGATTTCCTCAGCTCTGTTCAGCTGTTCGGGATCAGGTTGCCTGCATGTGCCTTTACGAGATAATTACTGGATTTTCTTCTCTTTTTTTCCCCTTTTTTTTCTCCTGCTCTCCCTCTTCGGTGCAGCAGCCCGAGCAAGACGGAGCCATTATGTGGGCGGAACGAATCGCTTTTTATCACCTATTTCGCAGCTCTCTTCAATCCTGTGCAAACGCAATTAGTCAGCCTGAACGGACATTACACCTATATTTATATACAATGCGCCACAAATTGGACGACCGCCTCCGACGCGGCGAATTCCGAGCGCTCCGATGCCACCGATTATATATTCCTGATAGAATGGTTTCAGATGACTCCGTGGGGTCGAGATAGCTAATACGGAGCTTAGCGGGAAGAGAAAAGGGACGTCGCAATTTTTTCTTTTTTTTTTTTTCTTTTTTTTTTTTTTATATAGCATAATACAGCTCTTGTGTTTGTCTAAGACAAGGGCCCTTCTGCGCCTCCAAATCCTCGGGGCTATCTTTCAAACAGTGATAGTTACGGAAATTAGCGGCGTAGAAATCCATAAGCATCACTCGTCGGGGGGCTTATTAAGTGTCTTTGTGAGGTTATGAGGGGCGGGCGAATCTCCTGGCTCGGAGGACTCGCAGGCGCTTCCCTTGCTCTGCCAGCTGTGAAGAGCTACCATCTCTGCACACACACACACACACACACACACACACACACACACACACCACACACACATATACTTAACTTGTGCACACTTGTAACATTTATCTGTTGCTTTTATCTGTCCGGGTTGAGGGGCAGACCGGGGATGGGGGGACGGGGGGGTCACACTTCACGGTTCATGAAGTTCGGGACGTAACTTCAATTCATTCCAACCCGGAAGAGTCGGCGTGGATATGAATCACGCCCGATACATAACATTGCTTTCTGACCACAAGGGGTATTGATATTGATGCTAAACAGTAGGGATAAGAGGCTACAGTTTTGAGACGCCGGATGAGCAGAAAATTAGTGTGTTTATGGTATCACCATAGTGAATAAAGTCATGTAGGGATGTGCTAAATCGTACCATCCTTTTCTTTTTCCTTTTTGTATTTCGGCTGCTCCCGTTAGTGGTCGCCACAGCAGATGGTCGGCATATCACATTTGGCGCCTGTTTTACACTGGATAACCCTCCTCATTTCATTCCGGCTTGGCACCAGGAATTCACTAGCTTGTGCAATGCTAACAGCTGGGGCAGACCGAGCAGTTAAGGGCCTTGCTCAAGGGCCCACCGGTGGCAGCTCGGCATGGGACTCAATTTTGGCCCAGCGCCTTAACCACTGCGCTACCCCTAAATCGTACCATTCTTTCCCCAGCTACATTTGTTACTGGATCATGCTTATTGAAATGTTTCGTGGTGGTAAAAGTTCTACAAGAAACCAGTCAGAGTCAGCCGAAAAGTCGTGTCTCTAATTACGGCGTGTTTTAGGAGTCATGTTTGTCACAGCTCACTGGTTTATCTGCAGTACTACAGGTCTTCACCCAGGCTGCGTTAATTCCCTAACATAGCTGTTTATGAGCTCATCTAGAGATTCATAAGCTAACCCCCCCCACACACACACACACACACCACCCTTCCCCCTGTGGTTCAAAACGGGCTCCATTTACCAGGCAAAACTTCCCGCGCCGCCGTCATAAATCTCCCCAGACATGGACATTGATTCGGGTAATAATATGTGGCTGAATGTCGCATGGATGCCTCTGTCGAGATCCATCCATCTATGAAACAGGACATGCCAGTAATAGGAAAGACTGTATGGCCCGAGGGCTGGAGCTGCTGTACTCACTGGCTCATCAGGCCCAGTGAACTTTGATGCGTTGCTGGTAAATATAATTCCATTATTTCCTCCCAGCTCAGGAAGCTGCAAGGTGCACCAGGGCATGAACCGGCAGTCCCCGAGGAACCAGCCCCCGAAGCAGAGCGGGGGAAAATGATGTTGTTGTTTCCTTTCAATGGCTTTCAGGCCAGGTGGGGAGTCACGGCGGGATCTTTTCCCCTTTTTCTTCTGCATTGGAGATTCTTTTCTCAAATCGAATTCCATGATGCTGAAGTAACAAACTGATTTGATGCCTTTTTTTGGGGGGGAGGGAGGAGGGGAGGCACATTATTTGGGCCCCTTCCTCCTTCCCCTCAAAATCCGAATCTTTGCACTTATTCGGCTTTAACTACCCCGGAGCAGTCGCTTTGTGAACTTTCGCCGCTTTAGCGCACAATTTATGCGTCGACACACAAGAGAAGGGCAAGTTCGCTCACCCCTGACTCGGTAGAAGTGCTTGGGTGCAGATTGCCTGTTTTCCTAACTGACCTTGTTGCCTGCAGGCTGTGACCAGATTTGGACCCTGTGTTTGGAGTCTTGATTTCCCCCCTAAATAAACACTCGTGTTGTCTGAACTCCGGCTAGAGAGATGAAAGATGAAGGCCCGTTCTGTATAAAAAAAAATTCAATAAAAAAAACATACATACATTTTTTTTTTTTTTTTTATGACGAGAGTGTGAGTTTCAGTTTGCAGGACGAACCCCACCCGTCTTAAACACCCTAACAGGAAACGAGCGTCTCGGTGCGCCGCTCTTGCTCGCGGCGTACGAGCGTCAAGGAAAACAGAAGTTACGTCGAATAGAAGTGCGTTCAGAGGTTTCTCTCTCTAATGGTTCTAACAACTGATCTGTATCTCCCGGAATGGCATTACAGTGAATCCATATGAAGCTCTTTTCTCCTGACAGAGAGAGAAATCAGAGGTAAGTGGATTGCAGTGGGCCGAGGAAACGTTTGAGATGGAGGAGGAGGAGGAGGAGGAGGTGGTGGAGGACGAGGAGGCCAGCAAAAAGTAGACCGTCTCTTCAGGCCGCTAATGAAAACCAGAGCGCCGGGTCGAACAATTCTGCTCTGTTACCGCCTGTCACTCACGCGCCTCGTGGGCTGTCCGTCTGTCTGTCTCGGCTCGCCATCTCTCTCTTTCCCTTTCTCTTTCTCGACCCTTCTCTGATGACTTAAGCATGAATATACATCTGTTTAATATGAACCTCGAATCAACAGTCATTAAAGTTGCCTTCATGTTAACTCGGGCATTAGCGAACAATAACAAACCCTGAGCCTCGACGTTCATAAAATCCACGATTGACAAAGTCGTTAACAATTTCGTTAATTGCCGTTTGAATCGCCCGGGCCCGTTATTTACTTAACTCGCGGTTTTTATATTTTTTTCCTTGTTATTTCTCTGAAACGTGATAAACAGCGCTAAAGAAGCGCTATATAAATTCCGATAGCGCTCCACTACTTTCTATTCCTCTTAAAACAAGATGTCCAGTCTTTTTTTTTTTCCAGCCGCCACCCCTAATATGCTTTTTCCACCAATTTCAACAGTTTTACGACGGCTCACAGAGCGGATTTGCGGTTAGCAACAAAAGGCTGTCTCTCTCTCTCTCTCTCTCTCTCTCTCTCTGTTTTTATTTTTCGGGCCTAATGGCCTCATTAACCCAGCGGCGGCAAAACATCATGCTTCATTCCTTTATTTGCTCGGCCTCGTCTCATTGCAGCGAATTACCTTGCCTCATGATCATCTCTTTCCCTTCCCTCTCTCTCTCTCTCTCTATCTCAGTTGTTTATATTATATATATATATATATATATATATATATATATATACCTTGCCTTCTCTCTCTCTCTCTCTCTCTCTCTCTCTCTCTCTCTCTCTCTCGATCCCCATTTGTTCATCTCTCTCTGCCTCCCTTCCCTCGGCGGCGGCTGCTCACAAAAAGTGCTGACCGCAGCCAAAACGTGGCGCAGTCTGGAGCGGGGTTAAGGGGATCTGTGAATGGTGCAAAAAGTATTAAGTGCCAGTAATAATTGGAAGCGAGCCTAGAGAATCCAAATATAATCTTACAGCGGGAACACTTGTAATGCGTTCAGTCTGGACGCTGCCGCGAGTGCTGACAGCGACTGCCGCTGAAGCCGTTCCCTCCTTTTCTCTCTCTCCCTCCCGCTCTCGCTCTCTCACTGTCCATCCTGATTCTCTCTCCTCACGCGTGTTGCCATGCCGCCGCTGCCAAAGAAAACAGCCGCTCTGTGTTGTTTCTGGCATGTTACGCAAATCTTCCTCCCTTTTTTTTTCTTTTTTTTTCTTTTTTTTTTTTTATTCGGTTTCCAAACACAGATACACACGCACGCACATGAAGGCTGTTGTTTTGATACGGACATTGAGAAGGCCTCCGAGTCTCCGCATCTTGTGCCAAGAGCCTATAAATTAATCGCTAATGCAGTGAGACAGTCTGAAAAAAAAAAAAGAAAAAAAAAGAAAAACAAGAAATTTGTATTTAGCGCGAAAAGATCTCTGTTATATAACACTAGAACACGTCGATACCTGGATTTCACAAATATGGTAAATGAGGATAATATAATGGAATGTAATATTATAATATTATAAGAAGGAGAAAAAGGGATAAGATCTTGTTGATATTGTGATCTTGAATTTGGAATTTAGTAAAAATCCTGTTAAAAATGTTTCCTTCCATTTAATTTGTAAATTTTTTTTAACGGCGAAAAAAAAAAGTTTGCAAAAAAATTTGACGTGAAAACATTTATTTTAAATATAAAATGGAATAAAATGCTGATTAATATCATGATTGATATTCCTGACAAGTGAAGACCCACCTCTACCACAAACACTTAATCTAGCACTTTTTCCTTTTTTTTTCTCACTGTCTTGGCATCACACCCACACACTAAATAAATAAACAAATAAACAAACAAATAAAATAAACGAATGAAATGAATGAATAAATGAGTGAATGAATGAATAAATGAGTGAATGAATGAATAATACATAAATAAATGAATGAATGAATAAACTAATAAATAAACGGATAAATGGGTAAATAAATAAATAAAATAATTAGTTAATTAATTAATTAATTGCACTGAGTTAAGTTTGAAATCGATCACAGCAGTGTTTTTTTTTTCTTAGATGGAGACTTAAATCTCTTTTTTTCCTTTCTTTTAAAGCACTTTTTGCACTTTGCTCTGGATAAGCACGTCTACTAAACGCTTTAAATGTTTTATTATTATTATTATTATTATTATTATTATTATTATTAACATTATTATTATTATATAATTAATAAAACAAAACATATGAAGAGACACTTGCACGCCTATGTGTGTGTGTGTGTGTGTGTGTGTGTGTGTGTGTGTGTGTGTGTGTGTGTGTGTGTGTGTCTGAGTGGAAGATGATAAACTCTAACCTGCGGACTTAGCGGAACGATCCTCCATAAATGTGGAAAGGAAGCAAGGTGGTTGGCCGACGCATTCCGGCGGTGTGGCCGTGCTGGTTACCCTGCCCAACCTCGCCCTTGGCCAAAAAAGAGAAATGCCAGCACTCTCTCTCTTTCTCTCTCTCTCTCTCTCACCCTCGCACGCCCTCGCTCTGAGTGCGTTACATTGTATTTTTAGACTGCTGCTGTTTTTAAAGACTCCTAGTCATTCTGACACTACGAGCGCAAAGTTGAACTTTATTTTCAGAGTTCTCGTGTTTCCTGTCTAAATCGGGGCACCGTGGCACGGGCGGCCTGTGGGATTTCCACAGCTGCACACACGGCTAAGATGCCAGAGCTGCAGGTTAGTGGAGCAGCTCGCACACACACACACACACACACACACACACACACACACACACACACACACACACACACACACACACACACACACACACCAAAAAAAAAAAGAAAAAAGAAACGCCGGAGCGTCGCTTAGGAGCAATTCATTACACGGACAATTAGTACAGAACCTGATCCATTCCTCAGTATTGATCTGTATGATTTCTATTAAGGTCTCGGGGGGGGGGGGGGGGGGGGGGGGCTTTTTGGGGGGGTTCGTGGGGATGTTCCCGTCTCTGCCCGTACGATTCTCGAAATAAACACAAAGCACAGCTTGAAGTGCTGGTCCAGAAACGCTGCGTGACCTGACAGTTTTTAAGTAATCTGTGGTAACGAATTGGACGGGGTGTCGAGGAATCCATCATCCAAAAAGCGTGGAGTTTTTCCTGGAAGCCTTCTCCTGGAATTGTGGACGCGGTGTTTTTCTTTGAGCCACAGAATCCCCACCGCACACGGATTCCCTCCCGAACCAAGCATCGTCCTCGTAAGCACTCGCCTGAATCTGTCCAAACACCTGCTGCGCTCTCGCCCTGCGTGCTCGCCGATATTTATCTTCGGACCCGCTCAGACGTGGGTCAACCCTGCCGAGAGACCTGTTTATTGTCTTGTCCCTACCCCACCCATTGCGGAGATAACCTTCACGCGGACGCCATCCGACGCCCACGCACTCCTCGCCCAATCGCCTCCCCCACCCACACACACACACAAACACACACACACACCCTCCAACTCTAGACGGTATATTTTTCTTCCAATGGAAATGTAAAGAGGGGGGGTGGGAGTGATATTTGCTCTCAAAACAGGCCTTAACATCATTAATGTAGTCTAGATGAAAGGTGATAGGCCTCGAACACGTCCTGTTTTTGCAGACGGCGTTTTAATCTCAACAGGAAAGATATATAGTGTCCAGAGGCCTGGATCTCAGGGCGCTCTTTTACTGGAGCGTTTCGGGCTCCTCGCTCTTAATAAGACCAAGAACAATAGTTGTAGATCAACTCTCGCCCCTCTCAACTCCGCTCTTGGCTTTAGCGCCAGCGGTGGAGAAGAAATGATACAAACAGTATCGTTCCTCCTTCCCGTGCGCACACTCAGGGTGCAGATGGAGGGCACGTAAAACGTTAAGTGCTAGAGAAGGTGGAAACAGAAAGCGGGGGAGCAGGTATCCGTGACAGCCAAGCACGGGGAAGTGGATGGAGCAGAGAGAGAGAGAGAGAGAGTCAGTGACGGAGGGATGCGAGAGGGATGGAAAGATGGAGGTCTGCTTGTTGAAATGACACCGGGCGAGTGGGACGGTGGCTTTAAATGACATCTCCAGGGATGGGATCGGGCTTCACAGGCGCTTTTATCCGTGGCACCGAGAACAAGCCAAAGCTTTGAGCGGCACAGCGGCGGCGGAAAGGTGAGCTGGACCACACAGATAAAGAGCTTGCTCTCTCTGCCGCCCCTTTCTTCTCCTCCTGCTCCTTAAAGCCGTTTCCACCAGGGAGCTCCACCTCAGAGAAAGCGGCTTGCATTTCGCTAAACCGGAGAGGCTTGAAGAGGAGACGCACCAGTGTGTGTGTGTGTGTGTGTGTGTGTGTGTGTGTGTGTGTGAATAAGGGGGTGTGGGCTGTCAAGTTGCACTTAAGCAAACATTCTTTTTGACATTTTTAGCTAGCTCGCTAGTTAGTTAGCTAGGTAGTTAGCTATCTAGCTAGTTAGCTAACTTGCTAGCTAGCTAGCTATCAGAGATGGAAAAAGAACATACACTTTTCACTCAAGTAAAAAAAAAAAAAGACAGATAGTCATGATTTAAAGGATTCAGGTAAAAGTTGAATTTTTTTTTTATCTTTTACTTTAATTGAAGTATGTACTTAAGTAAAAAGTAGCCATTAATAATACCCGTTTAAGTGCTTCATATCGCTTCATATCACGCACACACATTGCGCGAAAAGAACTTCAAATATTTTTACCTAAAGCATCCACCGTGCAGAACACAAGCGGAGAAAAGATGCCGACCGAGCGACCAGGAATGTCGGCGTTATCTTCGGAAGCTAGCTCAAATCTGTGGTGCCTCTAAATGAGCCACCTAGTGGTAGGTTGGAAAACCCGCGCAACGAGACGAGATAAGTTGAGAAAAGCAAAAAATATTGATTATCTTATTAATATTCGTACCATCATGCGTTCATCTTTACGATCCCTATGACAAGGAGTGCCGTGTCTCCTGGTGCTGGATCCTCTCAGGCGATTTAAACTCTTTCTAGTAGAATTGTTTATTTATTTATTTGTTTGTTTATTTTTGTTTTCCCAATTATTGTGCATGTTTTTTAATGTTGAGTACTGTAGGGAGGTGGTGTAGCCCAGTGGTTAAGGTGTTAGACTCTGGACCGGAAGATCATGGGTTCAAACCCCACCACCACCAAGCTGCCACAAGTGGGGCCCTTGAGCAAGGCCCTTAACCCTCAATTGCTCAGTTGTAAGTCGCTCTGGATATTGTTTCATTGTAAATTGAGGACTATATGTGGACGCAAACTAAAGTAACGAGTCTGGTTTGAAAATGTAAGAATTGACAGGTATTTTTGTAAAAAATAAAAAATAAATAAAAAACAGTCAAAAAGTTGTCATAAAAATCTACATTTTCCACTTTTCTTCCGTTCCTCATTACCCTTGTCTTTTCCACCTCTCCTCCTTTCATTGAAAGCTACTGGAACGTGTGTAATGTTTATCAGGACGTCTCTAAAGCGCTTTGAAGATTATAGGAGCAGACAGCAGACATGGCCGACATCTGAAATCTGCTGAGCTTCGTTTAGAAAACATCATAGTCGCTGCATGTCTTTTGTCCAGACACACACACACACACACACACACACACACACACATATATACACATATACACAAAACCCACCTGGTCCTGCCGACGGGCTAAAGTGGGGACTTTGTTACACACTGTCATAGTTGCTCTTTTTACATAAAGGCTGATGCTGTGGAAAATTGTGCGCCATCGTGTCTTCCTTTCTTCTTCCTTCCCGCTGACTTTCTTCCCTTTCTCTTTTCTCAAGGTTTTTGTTTCTTCATTTACTGGTTATAGTTTTTATTGTGTTTTCGTATAGTGGGGGGATGTTGTTTTGTCTTGGGTTATGTTGATGATAGGCCGTGTGGTTGAGCGGTTGAGAGGAAGAACTTGGCGTCTGCGTGGCACACACACACACACAAGCATGATCAAAACAGCATGCTGGAGTAATAAAGAACTCATCACTTTGTGTCGAAGCCATGAGCCGAGCTCCTTTCCAGAATGGAAACGGGAAACCAGAAACCCCCGGCCTGCTCAATCTGGGTTTTATCTCCTCAGAATGGCTGTCAATTATGATTTACATGGTTTAAATGGTCCTTAAACTCTTTTAGCTGGCATACGTTTATGATTTTCATTCATGTTAGTGCGCCGGCTAAGGAAACGCGAATGCCGTTACGGGGGGGGGGCTTGAGGTTGAAGGGTGTGTGATACCTGTGTGTGTGTGTCTTGTCTCATTGACCTTTTACAGTAGGCGTAGTAATCTCAGGCCTCAAAATCTCTGTTTGTCTTCATCAGTGACATAATCAAGACTCGGGGCACAGATACCTCGATTGAGTGGAAACACGCCAAAAGCTTTTCGCTGCTGATTTCTGACCTCCAGCTGCGCCGGAGGAGGTGCTGAAGCAGTGGACAGCCTTGATTAGCGCGTCCATGCGATAGCTTAGCATGAACGTTTTGATATGTGCCGTCGCTGAGAATTAGCAAGCTAGCGTCTGAGGGGAAAGCCCGGGAAGTAGCGACACATCTGCTTCAGCTATCCTGACAGCACTTTGACGCTCGGGCTAGTCTAAACATTAGTGTTCTCCAGGCCAAAGGGGAGGAGAAGGAGGAGGTGTGTGGGGGGGGGGCTGTTTGGCTACGAGATTTTACTGCGTTGTCAAAATAAAGGTGGCAAAGATCCAGTAGCGAGAAGATCAACACACAATCAACCTTTGCCTCGTGCAGTGTTCCTCTTATTCCTCTTGCTGATGTCCTACAATAAATGCCGCTGTAAATGCTGATACTCTACAATAAACCCGAAATATGCAGCTATGATCTAGAACGCTAGCAGAAATACATTTCGGGGAAAAAATAAATTTGAGTTGTCAACAAGTTGCAAATCTTTTTCCCCGTGTGTTTGAGCTGATGCGTTGTGTTACACTTAAAGCTGTCCATACGAACCAAAAATGGTCGGGTTTTACAAGCCGCCTGCTCCTCCTCGTGAAGGTATCAGATTTAAGCAGCTATGAGCTAATATTTTTATGAGGTAATGCTTGTTCTCCGTTCCCACTTTGCAGTAAACTGACTGGAGATTTGCTTGTGGTTGGATTCGGCTGCAGTGACGACAGTGGTTTTTTTGTTTTTATTATTTGTCTTGCATCCGGCCTTCACATCATACATGTCTGGTCTTATATAGTCTCAGTATTATAGTAATAAAACTGATATTTGTACATGTCTGCACGTGTATTTGATCTCTATTAAGTTAATATATACCGAAAAACTGACAAGAGAGATAGCACAGACTTTAAAAAGTATTCAAGCAAGTCAACAATGAGAGTACAAGGTATGATTTTGGGTGTGAAAGTGATCTGAGCAAGAAGTATCCAGCCACAGGAAACTTTCTAACAAGGCCCCTCTGACAGTTCCTGCAGTCGGAGGCTGTCTTGAGTGTTTAAGAAGGGGGTAAATCTGTCATTTCTCCCTCGCCACGTAGCAGCTGGAAAAAATTAGCCTGTCCTTCCAAACTCGGAAGATAACTCGTCTCCAAGACCACCTCGACCTAACCCCAAGACCTAAAGTCACCATCTCCTGACCGTCCCACCGTTTCTTTTCTTTCTTTTCTTTTTGACACCATCTGGCTTTAGGATTGATTTTTTTTCCCCCCTAATTCATTTCAGTCGGCGAAGATCACTGACAGGAAGTGATGATGAGGGCTTTAAAAGCCGCTGATGTACTTGAGATATCCTCCTATAGTAAGCGTCCCGACGAGAGGAAGGGAGAGCAGAGGGAAAACAGAGAGTGAAACCGAATAAAGGAGACATTAGAGCCGAGCTATCTGCGACAGGCTTGCCAAGGCCCGTTGAGTCCTAAAGTTGTAGTTTTGACATGGCCTGAGTCCCAGGTCCTGGAGATAGACAGCATTTTTCATCCTGTCTGACAGTTATCTCCCTCTCGGAATTACCCTCCTAATATATCCCCTTTCATCGGCCAGGAGAGAGCTCCAACAGAGAGAGACAGGGATCGAGAGAAAGAGGGAGGGTGAGGGTCTCTGTTTTGTCTCAGGGATAAAAAGGTGGGTTTCTGGCAGCAGCCAGGGCCACACTCGAGTGAGGAGGGACACAATGTCCCCTCTGTCTCACACAGAAAGGAGCTCCTGACAGGAATCAGCTTTCAATTAGCTCTCATACCCCCCCCTACTGCCACACCCCCCCCCATCCATTCTAACCTTCCTCTAACCGGAGGCCCAGCCTGTGGCCCAAGCCCCAGATCCACCGCTAGATTATAGGCAACCTTGTGACAACCAAATTGGACCTTATTTATAGGTAATGGTGTCTCCAGCCGCCACATGCCTGATCCTATGTTCCTCATCACCATGGAGAGAGGCACAAAAAGGCGGAGTGCCGCACCATTAGGACGCGAAATCGTCACAATTACAGTCTGCGGATGAGTGGCGAATGCCTTGTTCCCCTCACCTTAACGTGTCATTACTTTTGCTATATATAAATTCACTTTTTTTTCCCCTCTGAAAGTGTTGTTTTTTTTTCTTCCCCACTTCAGTTTTGGCATGACAGGCTTTTAGGTCAAAGAGTCAAAGAGGCGTACTTCTGCAGACCAATGAAATTCACCTCCAGATCAAGATATTTGACGTTGGTGTGAAAGGTTGTTCTGAGCTTCCGAGCAAGGGGAAAGCAGTCATTTTATATTATAGTCTCTTATATTATTTGACTATCTCATATTTGCTGTGTCTGTAGTGTCTCGTTATTATACTGGACATTCTAATATCCCGAGACTTGTTTCAGGCAGACCCCATGACGTGCACAAGCCTCCTTGTGTTATTTTATCCTCAGTGTTTTGTCTATTGCAATTCTCCTCAGGTGTGTTATGCCACATTCACCGGCTCGCGCTACTACATATGGGAACTAAGGAGGAGGAGGTTTTAGGAGGAGATGGAGTAAAGAGGGGGGGGCGGGGGAACGGGTTTGACTGAAAAGGCTGTCTCTCCTCAGCATGGCTTAGACAGTGATTGCCTATGTGGGGATGGATGAGAATGCATGAGCCAGAACAACAAGCATTGTGTGCAACTCGGAGGGCTGTCGGAGCAGGTGTTGTCCATTGGGACCATGCTTTGGCATCAGAATAGAATCAGGATATGAATATAGGGATATTGTGCCCTCCCGAGCACCTGCAGACCCCCCAGACAAAAGGCTACGGAGGGAGAAAAAAAAGAACAGGAAAGGCAATCCTACTCCAGCGGATACATTCCAGTGTACATCCTCTCAGCAAATCGGATGGGAGAAGAGCATTCATTCTTTTTTGGGGGGAGACGCCCCCCTCCCCCCCTTCCCCCCATATCCCCAAATCCCCAGCATCTCACTATGGGTCATCATTTCTTCTCAATAACTTTTTCCTCTCGCGTTTATTTTCACTTTTACAACTTTCGGCCTATAGTACCGGCTGACAAATGTAACAAATGTATTCGCATGGGGGGAAAATATATATATATATATATATATATATTTTTTTTTTTTTTTAAAAACATAGGGAACAAACTATAACTCATGTGCGGTTTATTTGACTGCTCTAGAAATAAAAATACGCTTCCAAGCTGCTCTATATTCCATAAAGTCTCTGGAAGGCATCTCTTAACCAGGAGGCCCCCTAGCCCCCTCTCAGAGCTTAGTGATTCGCCACACTCGCCCTGCCCGTGATCCCTATCGGTGGGGTGACGATGTAAGAGTCCTGCAGACAGAACCAGATTGAATTCTGAGCCAGGCATGATGACTGATATCTGCCCAGCACTTCTGACCACCCACCCAGATAGTAACACTCTCTCTCTCTCTCTCTCTCTCTCTCTCTCTCTCTCTCTTGCGCTCGTTCTCTCTATCCCTCTTTGCCATCCCATTCCACTGGCTCCTACTGAAAGCTCTTCAAATGCACTTGGAGGAACGGCTGCCCCAGAGCTATGCGATACTGCCTGAGTTCACAGCACAGACCAGTACAACATTCTGTAGCTTCCTGCTAAATTGAGCTTTCGAGTAAACACCAGCTGACCATGCCAGGTTTCTTTTTTTTTTTTTTTTTTTTTTTTTTTGACTTGTTCGGTAGTCGGTAGCAGAGCGCGATCACTTAAAAGCAACTTTTTTCCCCCTCTTTGACAGCATATAGAAATGTTGAATATCACATATTAGTATCGCTGTCGTCTACTTTTTTCGCAGTCGAGATATTCAATATTCACCTTTCATTCATTCATTCATCTTCTACCGCTTTATCCGATCTTCCCTCGGGTCACGGGGAGTCTGTGCCTATCTTAGGCGTCTATGGGCGTTAAGGCGTCTATGGATGTCCCATCACAGGGCACACACACACACACACACATTAATACACTAGGGACAATTTTCCAAGGTGCCAATCAACCTACCATGCATGTTTTTGGACCGCGAGGAAACCGGAGAACCTGGAGAAAACCCGTTGAGACACGGGGAGAACATGCAAACTCCACACACACACACATGGCCAAGACAGGAATCGAACCCCGACCCTGGAGGTGTGAGGCGAACGTGCTATCCACTAAACCACCATGCCCCCGATATTCACCTTTCCAAACAATAATATATTCACCAGCAATAGAACAAAACAAGATAGATTGAACTGAAACAATCTTTAAGCGTTTCCTACACCATTTTTTAATATGCGGCCAAAAAATGTTTCGTCTTGTTTTTATTTTTGTTCCTCCCTTTGCAGTCTCACTTTTCAGTTTCAATCATCCGATCAATGCCGTCTTTCAGATCCGTGCAAGGTCGCAAAGGATTTTCCGCTGTTGAACAACCAATTCAAGTCAAGTCAAGAGGTTTTATTGTCATTACAACTGTATATTGCTGACGCAGTACACAGTGAAATGAGACAACGTTTCTCCAGAACCCTGGTGCTACACAAAACAACATATAACACAACATAGAGCTACAAGAACACAAGGCTGAGGACTAGACTAACTTTGTCCTAGCCACATTTTAAGGTCAAATATATTTTATTATTTTTGGTAACACTGATTTAAATTAAATCACAGGTAAATTAAAGCCACTCAAACTCTCAGAAATAAATAACATTCCAAAAATCAAATGTAAATAATTGTGATTATTTTCCCCCTCCCCACTAACATAAAGCTTTCTGGTGCCGTTAATTAAAAACACATCAAAACGTATTTTAATAAGCATAGTCAGGTCATTGGTGGTAGATTGGAGTCGCTTAGAAATCGCCTTTCGGCTTGACGGACATCATGATTGACAAGTTGCCTCTTGTATTTGGTTTTATGTTGGTGGTCCAAATAATCTTTTGGGGTCTTTTTTGATGGACATCTGTCGTAATATCAGGAGAACACGTCTTGCTAGGAGTCCACGAACCACCGAGTCCAAATTGGACGGAGCGCAGAGAACATTCCCGAGGTGCGAGGAGTACGTAGCAGCACCGCATGCAGTGACCCCGTGCGTTATCAGGCGTGTAGGGAAGTTAGCGCGGTAAACACGACGTCCCTTGAGGGATCCGAGCCTACTGTTTGATCAGTGATCCCACCCTTCAGCTTCGGCAGATCGCCGTGTCCTTGTGCCCACCGCCGTTCCCAGGAGACCGAGACACAGCTCTCACTGGTGTGTGTGTGGGGAGGTGGGGGGGGGGGGGGCGGGGGGGAGGGAGGTTTGTGGTGGTGGTGGTGGTGGGTCAGAAAGATAAGGGCACGGGGGTTTTGTAAAGCGAAGCTTGACTTTCAGAACACAGGAAGAGGGGATGAATATCCCAGAGAAAAGGAGGAGGAGGGCGGCTGAAACTCCACACCTCAGCCACATCTGATAACAGGCCTCGCATTAAAGTTAGTGTAAAAGAGAAGGTTAGCGGTAAAATGTCAATAACGGCCATGAGAGACAGAAAACACAGCGGAGGACCAGGTGCCGAGCATCTCCGTCACACCGGACTTGAAAAGAAAGGCTCGTTTCTCATTGGCATATTGATCAGTTATGACAAATGATGTGTGTGGGGGGGGGGGGGAAACGCTCATTGATGGCATCGGTTTTACACCCTGTTTGTCCATTGGGTCTGCTGAAGATCATTATTGTTTGTATTGGAGGGTGATTGACTCGAGGGCAAAAAAAAATCCTTATTGTCCACAATTTCATTCCCCAATCCCAAACAAACATATTTGTTGATTGAAGAAAACTTTTGCCCCGCCCGTAGAGCGTAAATAATGTGTATTCGAAAGATGGCGCTATAAAAACAAGACTATGGAATGAATCAAAATAATGTAACGTATCCCATCGCAGGATAATTGTGTTATTGGACAGAACCCGGCCTCAAAGAACACTTGGCATGCAAAAAAAAAGCCAGGGAGAGGAGGGGGGGGTGGGGGTGGGGGGGGTTGGCGGAGGCTTTAGCGGCAAAAGCAGCGTCTCCATCTGTGGCGCATTAGCGCACTAGGACACTTTGATGACAGGTATTTACTGACACCAGGGCTGAGAGGTGGGCCCAGCCGAATTATTTTACAGATTCCACAGTAAAACGGTCAGCTTGAAAAGATGAGATTCACCGCAGGAGACAATGGCCGACCACTGCGATCTGATTACGCCTTGCCCCCTTCACGGGTAAGCTGAGAGGGCCAGGAAGTGCCCCCGGGAGCGGAGCACGAGGCCTTGGAAACATTTGGCTATCGAGATGAGGCTCGTAAAGTTATCTCCTCTGCCCACGTGCTTGCCGAGTACACACACACACACACACACACACACACTATAAGCTGTCTGCGGCTGCGAACTTTACGGCCACGTTGCGTCGGCTTTTCCTTTGTGTGCATTGCGTTTCTTTAAGCGCGATTGCATGTGTGCGAGTGTGTGCGCGATCACAAGAGACAAGTGTGCGCACGTGCACCTTTCCATCCAGCCATTCTCAGGTGTTTATCACACACTTCTGTTTTCCATCTCGCGCTGCCAGTGGCTTTATTCTGCCGAGGGTTTTTTTTTTTCTTCTTCTGCTTTTTTTTTTCTTCCTCCAGTAGCCGCTCCTGATTGTGTTTACGCTCGGCTCTCGGTGCTCAGAGCTGAACACAACCTTTTGATTATTTGATCTGTGTTTGCTCTTGTGTTGCACGCTTGCACGCCGGCTGGCTGGACGTCAGTCAGCTCAACTTGCGCCTTCAATCTATCACGCACCTCCGCTGAAAAAGTGTCCGCACTAAAGCGCCGTTGTATCCGGCGCGGGCCGCGAGAGTTACTCGAAAGACTGCAGCCCAATAACCAATACGTTCGTGCACGTTTTCCTCGCCCGGTGGATCATCGTGGGTTTTTTTTGTTGTTTTCGGGTGAAGAAATGAGATCTTGAGGAGTCGGCGTTTGAAGCAGGCGCTTGATGCCACACACTCAGTGGTCTTGGGGTCTGAGGCATTCAGTCCATGGAAACGCTATCTGATGAAGCCTGTTTTGTATGTGTTTGGTGTGTGTGTGTGTGTGTGTGTGTGTGTGTGTGTGTGTGTGTGTGTGTGTGTGTGTGACGTAGGCCCGTCTTCATTCAGGCGGTACTCAAATGGCCGGCTCAGAAGAGGCGCTGGGGCCAACGGGTCAGCGCCTATCTTCCCCCGCAGCCCAGATCGCTTTTCAGGACAGAGCGGGGACAGCGCCGGAGTGAATTTCAATCGCCCAACGCTGCCTATTGTACACTCGCGCTGGCAAGCAGCACCAGATACAGACGCTAGCCTAGAAGTGAGGGAATATGTCCGGGTACTCTACACCGAGGCCAGACCACCGCGATCAGAGCAGCTAAGCCGACGGTTTTTGAGACACGCGAGATGAAAAAAAAAAACGCCGTCCCGGACAAAAAAGTCATTCTGTTCGCTTTCCCTTTTCTGTCCTCTCCCACTTCTTCCCCTCACTATCCATCTCTTAATCCAGTGTGTGAAGTGAGTGATCGGGTCAGTGTTTGTAAGGCTATGCTGCTTTCCTGACTACGTGTCGACAGAAAACGCCGGTTTCGCGGCGCTCTCCTGTCGTCGGATCGTAAATAATGCCCCAGACGTTTTATTTACTTCTTGAAGGTGTAAACGACTAATATTATTTCACGACCAAGCTGTTGAATTATTCAAAGAGAGGCTGGTTCAATTTCACTAAGACATAAGAAACAGACCGTATATGGGAGGATCTCAGGAGCTCAGTGGTTAAGGCCTCTGGAACGAGGTTCAAATGCCACCACCAAACTGCTGCGAGAGGGCCCTTGAGCAAGGCCCTTGGTTGCTTATTTGTAGATGGATAAGTGGATCTGTGGATAAGGGCGTCCGCCAAATGCCATAAATGTAAATGTTTGTGTTTTGGGAATTTTTTACGGCAAAAAAAAAAAAAGATCGAACCTATAGACATTTCCTTCCATTACATATGTAGCCTGGAGATGAATCGAAAAAGCAGACATCGCTTACAAATATTCCTGGGGGTCATAATGCGGAGGGTTGGAGCTCCTCGGTCCACCTGCGGGAAAAAAAAGCCTTTTCATGGATCAACAAATCCATCAGCATCTTTTTCCTTCCCTCTGAGCAGAAATCTGAGCAATTATTTTTGACGTGTAACATCAATAATCTCATTTATTTCCTTCTCTGCAAAGATCCCCCCCGACCCCCACACCTTTTTTCGGCAGGCTCCTAGAAGCGGGGGGCCTGCACGCCTTCCGTCCCCTCGTCTGTGTCTGGGGGGAAATGTGAGAAAGAGCACTCGATAAAACCAATTTTTTGCACCATCGATCCCACAATTGTTTTATTCCTCTCCCAGTGTTTTCTCTCCCTCTTCCTCTCGTCCTCTGCCTTATGGAAATGTTATTGACGTCGGTGGCTCTGGGTTAAATTATTAAGTAAAATGTTAGCAGATGCCGGGGACGTGTGAGCGTGCAGCGGGGTTTGTAATGTTCGCGCGCCTCGGCGCGTATGCGTGCGCTCGCGCGCGTGTGTGTGTGTGTGTAAACACGCTAAGGTCGCGCGTGTGTTTTGTAAAGAGCAGCAGGGACACACACAGTCCCTGAGATGAATAGCCAGAGGAGAGAGAGGCATGCTGAAACAGACACTAATGGACAGGAGTCTATTGGACTTGGCACGCTGCCACTGGACAGTTTTTCGAAGCGTCCCTCTGTGCCGGGGTTTTAACCTGGCAGGGAAGAGTCGCTCTTCCTCCGGCTTCGCTGCGGCGATCAATCGGGCTCGGCTGAAGCCATTTCGGCTGCGTTTCACACCATTGTGCTCCTGATGGATTTCTTAACCGGTTGGCTTTGCTGAAAGTTTCTTGTTTACCCCTATCATAGTCTAATGAGGGCTGACATTTGGGTGCTTATTGGCTTCCAAAGTGCCCTTACGGTCTTTTATAATAGCCACATGGCTAAAGGCTAATGCGTGTGTGTGTGTGTGTGTGTGTGTGTGTGTGTACATACCAGATGAGTGCCAGGGGGTTCACAATACAGCAAGAGCACTGTAATAAGTCATCCTCTTATAATGCTTTTTTTAATTAGTGTTGTTTAGTTATGAGTCCCGTGTGAACTCTTTGTGCAGCAGCACCATGTGTGTTTGTCTGTGTGTGTGTGTGTGTGTGTGTGTGTGTGTGTTTAAATCATTAGTCAATTTGCTTTCGGCCCCATTTACATATGCGCACGTTAGGCCTAAATTAGATCTGATTAATTGTTCTCAGTACAGGGGGTAAATGGTTCGCCGTGTGTTTGGTTGTGTGTGTTTACGAGCTCGTGTGCGTGTGTGTGTGTGTGTGTGTGTGTGTGTGGTGGAGGGCTTGCTCTGGTGTTTATCTCGAACATGCCCCTTCGAGCCGCTCCTGGCGATGGGGTCAGAGCTGGAGCCCAGGGGGCAATAACCACAGCCTTTGTTTGGGAGGGTAATTACCCGAACACACAAACATGCGCCGATGAACAAACACAGAAGAGCTCAGGACAAACACACAAACATGATCCTATCCACACACCCACACACACAAACACGAGGAAAGGAAGAGAAACAGTGAGAGAGAGAGAGAGAGAGAGAGAGAGTGGGAATGGACAAAGTGTGGCTTCTCGCACTAATCTGGCAACCCGTACCATTAATGAAATGTAAATTTTACGCGCGTAAATAACTGGATCGCAGTTCGGTTCCGGTCGCACGAAGACATTGTGCATGGTCAGCATACACTTTAAGGTGGCCTGTTGTCATGACTCACGGCACACACACACACACACACACACACACACACAATCAGCCACTCAGCAAGGGGCGATAAAGAGGCGGTGAGGGTGCTGATGCAGCCACATTAGGTAATGAGTTTAGTAAGAGCCGAGGGCTGACTGATAACCTGTGAACTCTGGGTCCTGCCAAAAGAAGGGGGGGGGTAACATTGATGTAGATGAATGCAACCACAAAACTATGAACACACATGCTCAGCAGATGCACCGTTATTTCTATTTTATACACGAACAAGATCAATTGGGATGGTGATTTTTGATCGACGCCCTTTGTTCAAGAACCCTAGATTGGCAACTTGGTGGTGCTGGGATTTGAACCTATAAAAGGTGGAGGTGCTAGCTCAGTGGTTAAGGTATTGGGCTCTAGACTGGAAGCTCACAGGTTTAAATCCCAGAACCATCAGGCTGCCACTAGGGCACTTAATCCCCAATTTCTCAGTTGTAAGTCGCCCTGGATAAGGGCATCTGCCAAATGGCATAAATGTATATGCAAAGCTTTTCGCTCAGTGGTTAAGGCATTGGCACGTGGACCAGAAGATCTCAGGGACAAATCCCACCACTAGTGGTTTGTAAAGACGCTTTGGATAAGGGCGTCTGCCAAATGCCGTAAATGTACAACCTTCCGATCCAAAGTCCAGCCATGAGCTACCACCGCCCTCCTTAAGATCTTCCATTCCAACCCATATACCTATTCATACTGACATTTTTCAGTACAGGTGTAGTGGATGCAGTTCCTTTTTACTCTGGGGGGCATCCGAGGTCTCTCGGGAAGTTGCGGATGGCAAGTTTTTTCCCCCTTTACTAGTAGTAAACTTGAAAAAATGCCTCGCTACAATCAGTATAAATCTCGTAGTCCGAGTAGTAATGCTACTCCAGCCAAAGGCGTTTTATAGAATTGTGTGCTTCCAACTTTGTGGTAACCCTTTAAAGAGAATGGCAGGAAGTCAGGCATCCTAATACTAATATAGGTAGGGGCATGCCAGGGCTGTTCAAAAGAACGTCGGGGACTCTGACGCGGGTGTTTAATAATGCCCATCGGCGTCCACCGCTTTTTCAGCAGGCCCCTCTCTCCGTCGCCCGGTGGACGTCCAGTGACCGGAGGTTAACTGGCGTCTCCCTGCTGAGGTCCATTCCGAAATGAAACCGAAACGCAGCTGTTTTTGACCTTCGCCAGGACGTTTTTTTTGGTGCGAGAAAGAAAGAGGGAATGCACGTCGAGGTGAATTGGGACTGAGGGGGAGAAAAATCATGGGTTAAAAGAAAAAGAAAAAAAAGGAAGAAAAGTTTGATTAACTAGCAAACGAGGAGAAAAGCCAGTGCTGCGTTGAATCGCAATCGCTCTCACCTGCTGCTGAAGATCAGGCAGGTATGATAAAGCTGAAAGAGCACTATGTCAGGTGTCATAGCACTACACTGCGTGTGTGTGTGTGTGTGTGTGTGTGTGTGTGTGTGTGTGTGTGTGTGTGAAAGAGTGAACGTGTGATCAGGGGTGTTATATCTAAACAACCATGTCTGTGTTATCTGTTGTCAGACTTCTGTTCACACCTCGTCTCATTGGGACATCTCCGGAGTTCCTCTCATTTATCTTCTTCTATCTCTCGTTCTCGACTGTATCTGTTTTGTGAGATAATAATAAACGATTTAGCCACATTGACATGATAACACAAACGGTGCTATATTGTATAAATGTCCGTTCGAAAAAGTACGAATGACCGCACATTGGGAAGAAAATTTTTTTATTTTTTTTTAAACTGCATTGCCCACCCCCCCCTCCTTTCTTCAACCCCCCCCCCCCCCCCCCCCCCCCCATTGATTAGCGGCCTGGCTCTCCCGCTGGCCCTAATGGAGCTGAGAGCCCCGATCGTGCGATCGCTGCATCTCTTTTTTTTGACGCCTCGACTCCGACCTGAAAGCAGCCCGAGCCTCGCAATCACCCTAATGCACAAGTGTCGGCCATTACTGTCAACTGCGCTAGCGTGGCGTCCATACATTAATCCCCCGCGTAACCCCGCTCGACCCCCTCAACCAAACCCCCCCCACACACACACACACACAGACACACACTTCATTCCCGGACGGATTAATGCACGTCCCGGGGCTTGACTGACACGCTCGCCATACCCCGGCTTAAACACTGAGTCGATGGCCGCTGTGCGCGATTAGACGTGCGGCTTAATTAAAAGGTCCGTCAGATATATGGCAGCGCCGAGGACGTGTCATGGCGTCGGAGGAAGGGTGAAGGTGAAGGCCAGAGGGCGGCAGGGTGAAGTCCGACAGTAGCAATAAACATTTCTCAAGCTCCGGGCAGAGGAGCTATCACTCACAGTGATACAGACAGTATATATATATATATATACATAGTAAACCAGGTGACCACAGAGGAGAGAGGAAGGGAAGAGAGAAAAAAATAACCAGGAGGGGAAGAGAAAAGAGGAAAAAAGGCGTCAAAAGTGCCACTTAGAGCGAATGGAGCTGAAGGTACAGGGTTCCGAGCTGAATGGCTTGATTGTTCCCGGCTGGACGGCGTGCCAGAAAGCTGAGAAATATTAAATAGCGGGGACCTTAAACAATGGTTTACACAACAGTAAAACAGAACCCGTTCCTCCTGTCTCTATAAAGCGACGGTTTTACGAGGACGCCTGCACCACTGCAGAGCCTGGGTGAGAGCGAGAGAGCCGTTTTTTTCTTCTTCTTCTTCTTTCCTTTTCTTTCTGATCTTAACGTCGATGACAAAGGCGCTGATAAACTCCGCATTGCACCCGCTCAGAAGAAACGACCCAGTCGTTCCCCGTTTAGCCGCCTGGATTCTTCATGTTTTGTTCGTTACAAATGAGAAGAGCAAACAAATGTCCGTAAATAGTTTTTCTTTCACGACCATCAGGGGAGAGGGGTGGGACGAATATCTCTCCGTTCAAATACGAAACAATATCCAAACACTGGATGTTTTTTTGTTTTGTTTTGTTTTGTTTTTTTTTCTGTGTGGGGGCCACTTTAGATTCCAATGTTACCAAACATAGGAGCTCATTAGAGAAGCTCGACTCATGTGTTTCCAATAAGAGAGGGAGTTCAGGTTTATCTGGCTCTCGCTCGTTTTTTTCCTCTCTTTCTTTCTTTCTTTCTCTGTCTCGCTCTTTTCTCCTCCCTCCCTCCCTCCCTGTCGCAAGATCCGCCCAGAATTACCGCGCAGCTTTCATTCGGACGAGAGGTTTTTTTTAGGAAGAGATCACGTAAAAGCATCCTTTTCATTTTTACCCTCGGCCTTGCCTTCATCGCTAACCTCCGGTGGCTTTCCTCATGACCTTTGTGACCACTTGTACTTGACCGCTTACTTACTTAACTCCATCCCTGTGTAAAAACCAGGTGTGCTAAGACCCGGTGGCGGGGGGCGGTGGGGGGGGGTTGACGGGACGTTCCGCTCGGTAGCTGCGGCGCATGCGCGACACGTCGTGAATTGGCTCTCGATACGCGACAGGACGATAAAGCAAACACAAGCCATCAGCGCTTTCACACTCCAGCGCCAGCTGGTGCCAACGAGCGCTAATGAGCTCATTCGTTTCGTCACTCCGCCTAATAGGTGTTAGCACGCAGGCCTTAGCCGTCCGTGTTATTGCTTTCCTCGCCCTGCTTGGATTTTTACCTCTAACCCCCCCCCCCCCCCCCCACCCCCCCCCCCCCCCCCCCCCATCACCACCGAGCGCTCCATTTAAAACCACAAACCTGTTTTCTTTTTATAAAAAAAAAAAAAAAAACACCCAGAACAGTGTAGGAGTTTGAACGCTAAGCCAAATAGAAGAGGCGGTCTTGGATTAATTAGCGTCATGCGTACAGAATCCTCCATCTCATTGCAACTGCAAGCGAGCCGTAATCGAACACTACTTCATGCTCGAGGAATTCCCAGGCAGATGCGACGGCCAGGCCCGACTTGTCTGTTTACCCTCCATCACGGCGAATTTACAAACCCGAGTCGGGTCGGAATCGGCGGGGGCTTTGAAACGTTTTGCGCCGTTGATTGTGTAGGTTGGGGTTTGATGTTGAGCAGGTATGCCGTGCAGCGCGCCTGTACAACTGTGTTTGGAATCGAAACCGTTCGGCCTGTTTTGAGTTAAGGAATAATTAGGAGTGTTTTTCTCTCTCTCTCTCTCTCTCTCTCTCTCTCTCTCTGCCTGGGATGGAAGAGCTCCTTTGTTTTTTTTCCCCCCGTTTTTTTTTTTTCTCAAAGGAGTCTGAATGACTGCTCCCTAAATTGTCTTCATTTCGGTTTGTACAGAACTCGAATTGTAAATAAATAGTACACGCGCTTTTCCCGAGCGAAGGAAACGATTAATGCCTTCTTTTTTTACCGGGATACAAATAAATAGTAATTTTTTTACGATTTTACTTTTCTTTTTTTTTTTAAGACAAATCGAGTTAAAATACCACACATTTCCCGGAGTAGATTGGATTTCTCTGGCAGAGGTGTGCCGCTCGGAGGAATCGAACCCGTCGCACGGGTGCCAAGAAAATGCGTGTTCGTGCAAAATTTTTCTTTTTTTTTTCCCCCGGCCCGTCGCCGGATATGCCGAGAATAGACGGTCCGTTAGTTAGTAAGTGCTTTCAATAGCGAAAGCGTAATGTAGGAGCGTATCCCACCCCTGACACTCGTATATAATTCTATTTGATGTTTCAATAAATAAATATTTGAAATTGTAATGTAAGACGGACTTTCAGGTTAGATTGTAATTTATGGTTTCCTGGTTTTGAGCCTCTTGCCCAGAGACACAAAATCAGCAGCTGCAGAAACTGCACACACACACACACACACACACACACACACACCTGCGAGAGAGTGAGAGAGAGAGCGAGAGAGAGAGAGAGAGAGAGAGAGAGAGAGCCTCATTAAGGGCGGCTCTTGTTAAGATCATGACACTCTGGCAAACCAACTCTGTAAATTCTTTCCCCTGGCTCTGGGCAGTTCTGTGGCTGGGGCTGCCAGTCGTACACCAAGTGAAGAAAAGGCCGCAAAGGAAAGAAGGAAAAGGGGAAAAAAACCACACACCCCAAACTCCATCATGAGGAAAAAGAGGTTTTTGCTAATCTCCGTTAGCAGTTGCAAGCTGGTCTTTATGCTGAACACAAGCCGGTGTTTTCTGTTGGCTCTTTGATGCTATGCCAGGCTGTGCATGTGTGTGTGTGTGTCTGTGTGTGTGTGTGTGCCTGTGTGTGTGTGTGATAGAACAGATTGCAGGTAGAACTTGTAATGTAGCTGGACTCTGATCCTGCCGCCGCTGCTATTCCTGCTGACGCACTCATGTTTCCCTTTTTTTTGCTTTCAGGCCAGACGTTTGAATATTTGCAGCTCATCATTATAAACGCATATATATATATATATATATCATATATATATATATATATATATATATATATATATATATCAACACTCATTTGCTTCTCATCCAAAGCCTCCCAATGCAACCACCACCACCGAGGACATTTCAATAATCAGCAGCCGAATCTCCAGGCGTCGAAAATTACGATCCTCCATCATTTCTGCCCCAATCTTGAACTTGTTGACGAGGTCGGGAGCGCGGGCTCCTAAGTTGGCCGATCTTGTTTTCCTTCCGATATAACTAGCTGCGGATCTCCGTCCGAGCTCTTTACCACAATTAGGGAGTCCGTGTCATTTTACCCCCCATGTGTGGCACATTTTCATTTCATCCCCGCGGCGGGGAGGGGAGGGGCAGGGGGGAAGGGGGGGGCTTTGGTCGCCGCTATGATTAGTTAGCCTCATTATTCAAAGTCAGTGTGGGCTCACTGTTAAGAGTCATTTAGCCTTTATGTACTCATTTTGAAATGGACCTCGTCTGATGATGGGCTACACAAATGAAAGAGGGCGAGAAAAAAAAAAAAAAAAAAACTTGTCAATCCCGGGGCTGATATTCAAAGAAATTCCATATAGTGGGCCGTAATTGCTTCTTCCAGGGAGACTGTATATGTCAAGATGATTCTTGATGAAATATTACAGTGAACTCTCCTCCACGTCCGTATATAATCGCGTGTTCACTTTACATCAAGCACTGCTTTTTATCAGGAGTCAAATGTTTCTTTTTATATAAACCTATTCAGCGCCGCTCTATTGTGAAGTACTTTGAACTCCCACATCACGCGAACGCTTAAAAAGTTATGGTTTTTATCCGCCGGCTTCAACCCCCCCAAACCCCTGCCCCCCCGAGCCTCGATCTGCTCTTCCTGCTGGTCTTAATGAGCAAATCGAGGACAGATCCAGCCACCTGGGCATTAAAAGCGGCGCGCAAAGCGGGAGCGGGACGCAGATAAAACCGTCAGCCGTCCGCAGATTTGGCAGGAGGGACGGACGGAGACGTGCCCCCGTGGCCGTCTTTGTGCCCTTCGCGATGCGTTATACATGCGCCGCTCTCCCCTCTGCACCTGCCCGGCTGTAATGAGTCAATATATCTCCTCTCTAATTGCTCTAAATACATATCATAAAGCCTGGCCGTAAAAGGCGGACTTCCAAAGCCGGCTAGTAAAGCAAAAACACATAACGCACCAGCGCCATGCCTCAGCCGGCCATAACGAGAGCCTGTAAATTATTGGGCGAGAGGAGGGAGGTGCCGTTTCATTATCGAGGTGCAGCTTGAAAAATAACTTCTTCCCCACAGATCTTTTTTTTTTAGCTGTTATTTTTTCACGTCTTTCTAAAAAGATCTCCTATGGGGCACAATAATTGCACGATTGCCACATGATTAATTGTGATTAATCGTACATTTTCAATACTTTTCATGTTTCTAATACTCTATATTAGACTATATAACTATATAAACTATATAAATTTCTCTTCGAAATCTCTCCCTTTAATAAAATAATTGATTATTTAATATTTATTTTACCCTGGAAATGTTACTTTTTTAGTGGTTGCTTCAATTGTAAAAATATGGGACGTGGCTCCTTTAAGAATTCTATTCCGGTTGCTTTCCATATAAACTGGTGATACGTTTAGGTTATACGGAAGCGCATTGCATTCACCAAAAGAAAAATGCGCTTCCATAATATTTCCGTAAATTCGGGAATGCAATGCACATGCGTAAGGCTCCATACGGTAATATAGGGTAATATAGTGAGGAGCTCATACCTGGTGTGCAGCTAGTAGGCATAATTAGTGGAGATTTCGGAAGCGTGAGTGAATGCACTGAATGAGTCCACTGTTCTTGGTTGAACAGTGGTTGGTTGGTACTTGGTTGTTCGATATATCCGGGTTTCGTGTAGCACAACATTTGTGAGAAATGCACTCTGTGTTAATCGTGCGTTAAACCATCCTCGTTGGAAAAATAAGCTCACGCCTTCATGTGCTATATATAGCTGTTGATGCGTCATTAACTACACGTACTCCAAAAATCATCTTCTTTCAGACAACAGCAGTAAACATCTTCATCCCTCACACAACAAGTCACTAAATACAAAGATCCGACTTCTTTTTTTGTACTATCTCTCTATCCATTGATCTGTTGAGTTAAACGCTCTAGTGAATCAGAACCGCTGCCGAGCTTCCTCTCCCGGTGTAGCTTTGAGTGTGTTGGCGAGGGGTTAAGAGGGTCAGAAGCCGGGGGTCATTGAGCACACGGGTTAAATGAGAAGAACGGTGCCCCCCTCCTCTTCCTCTCCCTCGGTCCTCTCATCAGTCTCGCCTTTCTCTCCAAGTCTCTTCTGTAATGAGCCGCTCAGCCGTCCTCTGGATCTGTCTGCGGCTCTTAACAGGGCTCCGGTGCTGTCAAGCACTAATGCGGGCCAGCCGTTACAGATATATATATATGTATGTATATATATATATATATATATATATATATATATCATATATATATATATATGAAAGAATACTTTGTGTTTGTGAGTGATTAGACAAAAAACCTGAATGAGGAATCATGTATAACATATAATAGCATTTCTAGGAACGTCAAGACTTCCTTCGCCCTCTCTCTCCTCGGCCTTTCTCTCACGAATCGCACCATCATCCGAGTTTGCCATCTTTATAGACCTGTTATGTTTAGCTGTGGTGAAATTTAACGTTCGGAACATCCCTTGGACATCTGTTTGCGTGTATATTTGTATATGTGTGTGTGTGTGTGTGTGTGTGTGTGTGTGTGTGTGTGTGTGTGTGTTTGTATGTGTATGTGCGCAATGCCTGTGTTCTGTCATTGCTCTTGTCTGGCAGCCGCTCTATCAGAGAGCTCATTCTCTCCACAGTGGCAGCTCGGTCTTTCTCTCCCTCACCAGCCGCACCGCAGACCAGATGTGCTTTTACGAGTGCGGCTGGCTATAGCTGCCTACTTTTTAATTAAGCAGAGGCCTGCCCTCACGAAATGAGCAGCTCCTGCCATCATAATTGCCTTATAGACGAAAGTGAGCCACAGTTTAATGTCGCACCGACACACATATATAGGTTATACACACATACGCACACACACTTATATATAGCACATAGCATGGTATAAGGGGGTTCCTCATAAATTTTATTACTCCTTACAGATTGTGTGTGTGTGTGTGTGTGTAGGAACAGTCAAGATCGGTTCACATTCACTAATATAAGTAATGATACACCTGTGCTGTGTGCTGGTTGTATAATGACAGCGCAAAGGGGAAACAGGTAGTAAATCCTGCAGGCTTAACATCACATACCTAAACAGAGGACCAGTCACTTCCAGAGGACTTCTGAAAGTGTGTGTGTGTGTGTGTGTGTGTGTGTGTGTGTGTGTGTGTGTGTGTGTGTGTGTGTGTGTGTGTAGAAAGAAAAAGGCTTTCCAGATCCTTGTTTCTTTCGAATAACTTTTCAAAATGTCAATTTGCCATTCTGACTAGCAGCATCTAGCTAACTTGTTTGCTAACTTGTTAGCTAGGAATTAGCAGCATGCTACACAGACGTTGATAGAAAGACGTGTGGCAGGCAGACAGATATTATCCAGCAAGTGAGGCCTGCCTTGTTTTTGTCTGTCTTCTGATACACACACACACACACACACACACACACACACACACACACACACACACACACACAGTTTTATGACCCGCTGTTGCTTGCTCTTAGAGTCTGACAGCTCAGGTCACCGGCTCTGTGTGCGTATGTGTGTGTGTGTGTGTGTGTGTTATGATTTTCTATCATGTTAAACCCCCCCCCCCCCCCCCCCCACCCCCCCCACCCAACCCTGGCCTACTTTTATTGTTACATGTCTGGGTTGATTTTTCTTAGCTTTGTTTTGGTTAAGGGTTGAAAAACTATTCCTGGACCCACACACACACACACCCACACACACCCCTACACACATCTTATTCCTTCCTACTGGGCCTCCGTCCCCTCATCGTCCTCACTCCAGCAGAGTCCTGTGAAGTTAATATAATATGATTAATGACCTCTCACTTCACAGTGTAATTTCTGTAACAGAGGAAAAAAAGCTGTCAGACTCAGAGATCAGTGTTATTGACACTCCAACCCCTCCTCCTCCTCCTCCTCCTCCTCCTCCTCCTCCTCCTCCTCCTCCTCCTCCTCCTCCTCCTCCTGCACTCCAGACTTGCTCCGATCCATCAAAGCTCAGAGGCCAGGGGATGCTTCTGCTCTTCCTCACTCGCTTTATTGGACAGTTCTGAGAGGGCCCTCAATCGCAGAACACACACACACACACACACACACACACCACAAACACACACACACACATACATACAGCACTCCCCCGGTACATCCCATCTTCATTTCACAGCCTTATCTACAGCAACGTTATCTTGTTACGACCATCGGACGAGTGAGACTTCCTCTCCTGAAGCGCTCGCTTGTCTCCTTCCCGGCCTCCTCCTGTCTGAAGATACATCCACCAGTTCTGTCTCACCTCGTTTTTCCCGGCACACGCTCCAGCCCTGGGCTTTGATGGCCGCTTTGCTGCGGGTGTGACTGGCGTGTGTCTGGATCAGGGGCAGCTTGAAGGAGTTAGGGAGTGTGTTCAGGAGACGTGGAGTAATGGCTCCTGCCACTGAAACGAAGGCGGCAGGATATCCTGTGTCAGAGTCGCAGGTTAGACGCTCGCTAAGATAAGGTGTAATGAATGAACGTGTGTGCATACGCTCGCCCTTTTGTTTGTGTGTGTGTGTGTGTGTGTGTGTAGCAACTGTAGAGTAGCCTGTGATGACTTCAATTGGAGCAACAACGTACTGAATCCTTTGACATTAAATCCACTGAAATATTTCCGTTTTTTTCTCTTTTGCAGCAAACCTCTAGTTTGGCATCACACACTCAAACAGAGACCTGTTAAATGATTGTGAATACACTCGCTTGCGTGGTTTCTGTACTGTAGAACGCAGGGCGAATTTCCTATCACTGTGTATTTGATGTAGCTTTCAGATGTAAAGAGTTGCAATATTTGCTTCTAATGACACACACACACACACACACACACAATGCACATAGGCCAGGCTCATTTCTCCCAACTATTCCCATTCCAAAGGTTCCTATTTCTCTTGGTAACGTATTAATCCTGACGTTTCAGTGTTCGTTTTCTTTTAAAGTACACTAGTAGAGAATCGTCCGAGCGAGCCCCCGTGTGCGTTCCAATAACGGTAATAATTCCATGTGTGATCGAATGCAGCTGGTGTTTTTTCGCCTTCTGCTCGGAACGCGGGACCTGCCACCGACGGGAGGGATGTTTTAAAAGTTGCCAATCGTACAGATTCGAGCCGACAGCGTTCCTTTCGGGTTGAAACATGACGGCACGGCGCTCGGCTGAAGCGCAAGGCCGCTCGGGAGAAGATTTGGGGTGGGGGGGGATAGAGTGTCAGAGCGAGCGTCTATTCGCAAGGAGGGGAGCCTGACCTTTCCGCTCGGTTCCCTTGTTTCCGTGCTCGTGCTCTCCACAGAGCTCGTGCATGACTGCCCTCTAGCTGCCACAGAGCACGAGGGCTTCATCTGTCTTTCTCTGTTTTTTCTTTTTATTGTTGTTTTTTTTCTAGTATGTGATTAAATTGGTGGCAGGGATGGCGTGCAATAACTTGTGCATAATGGCTATTATGGATGTTGCAAAAAAGCATGACTTCTATTAGAGATGTAGGCCACACAGATGTATGTATAATTCACCAGCCTCCGAACAGCCTCCTTTATCTCAAGTAAACTGGCGTTTTATGAAAATGCAGTATATTTTTCAGACCCAATCTTTTCTTTATTTTATAATAAATATATCATGAGGATTTGGATTCTTCCTGGGATGCCTGTTAGGGCCTTCAGACCAATCGCTACGTGCGATTGTTTGGAGTCTCACACTTCCCTTAAAACATCAGTTACATTTATTAATACCCTTTTTCCCCACCCCTTATGTCTTTTTATCACTTCTCTTGTCCTCTCAGAGGCGCACTACGGGAGACTCAGCATTCAACACGCTTACACTCAAATCTAAAAAAAAAATAAAACCCACAAGTAATTCTTAGTTCCTCCTTTCATGTCAATATGTTAAAGTTGCAAAAACACACCGATTAAACGGCCTCATTCACTGCTTCGGCTCTGACACACACACACACACACACACACACATACAAAATCTGGCACTTCCCCAGGATATGTCCGTGCTCGAGTGTGTGGCCTACTGAAAGATGAAGAGATCTCTGCATTAGCCATTGTATTCAGCTCTTGCGCATAGATATGTTGGCATCGCTTTCCTGTTTTCTGCCAGCGAGGCCATCCAGCGCGCGGAATTCTGTCAACGTCCTATATTTTCGAACCTCGGCCCAATCAGAAGCAGGAAACCTAACGGCACCCCGGCTGACCTCTGCAGAAGACCTGGGCGAGACGTGATCGGAAGATATGAGGATCTTTCAATACATTGCAATGTCTGGCAATGTCCGTTTTTGCATTTGCATATATAATTATATTCACATTTTTATGGCATTTGGCAGACACTCTTATGATGACAGATTTAGAACCGCTTGAAGCACCTTGGATTTAAACTTTTAATCTTACGACGGCCCAACAAACATTACAACTGTTTTTAACATTACAACATTTAATAATGACAATTGTTTTTTTTTTTGTGTGTAATTGCATGTCATTTTATTTAAAATCCTGTTAAATTGGTTATTATTATTATTTTATCTATTTACAGATATATCACACTAATACCTTAAGTATTAAGTCATATACCCAAACACACACACACACACACACACACACACACACCCACACACACACACCACTCTTAACTCGGATGGTGTAATGTTTCAGATATGTCTGTATTTCTTTGTGCAACCTCTTGACTCGCCAACCTTTAGTAACCCTCTGCTAAGAACGGCGTGAGAGCACTTCCACAATGTGGTTTAGGTTTGAAAACTACCGCAGCGCTTTCTATAGACACAGACGTGTACACACACACACACACACACACACACACACACACACACAAGAGATAAGCTCTCCTTCTATAGCTTGCTTTTTTAATGTATTGTGATTTCCCTACCGTCTTCTGTGCAAGAGCGCGTTATCTTTTGGTGCGATTCTTTTCAGCGGTAGCGCGGGGGCGAGGAGGCCCGCTAAAAGCCCACGTGCGGCATGTTCAAGGAGCCCATTGAAAAGGGCCTCAGTCGCAGGTTGTACAGCGCTGAAGAAATCATGTCTGATGGGGTTGTAAAATATTGATATGTTACAGGTACGGCTGGCGGAGTCGCGACTGCAGGTGACGTTTTACAGGCTGCTGACTTTGTTCGCCGTATCAGTCGTGCAGAAGTGAACTGCCGAGCCCAGTTACAGTGCTCCGTGTGTGTGTGTGTGTGTGTGTGAGTGTGTGGCGGTGGGTGTAAGGTGCCAGCTGACAGTTTGATACGGTTTCGGGAGGAATTTCTCCACACAGCCTGGCATTATATACTTGCGTGAAGGTAAGCACGTCATCGCCGCAGCTCCGGGTTAGCTCATAACGCGTCGATCAGCTGTTTTATTTCGAGGTCG
Source organism: Kryptopterus vitreolus (assembly GCA_030449085.1). NCBI lineage: Eukaryota > Metazoa > Chordata > Actinopteri > Siluriformes > Siluridae > Kryptopterus > Kryptopterus vitreolus. The sequence continues at coordinate 33,078,516 of JACRUU010000005.1, forward strand.
TGACATTTTTTTCCCCCGCTGGCGTTAGTGTCAAAATGCAGCGACACCTTCGAACACCCCCTCGGCTGTATTTCTTTCGTTTAAAGGTGTTAGGAAGGGAACGAAAATCAACATTTAGGTGTGTTTCGGCACACCCTTTTTGCCACCTTCTGACGCGAGCCCCAAACACACAGCCGGCACCTGTGTCCGAAGACCATTAGCTTGGTGTGGCTCCTCGCACCACATGAGGTTAATTACAGCCTTTAAAAAAACGAGCAACGAGGGGCTCGGTAGTCTTATAGAAGCAAGAGATCCCCCCCCCACCCCATCCCATCCAGAGAGTCACATGGTCAGTAAGGAAGACGTTCGGGAGGGGCAGATTACAATTTTATAATCCTCACATGTGCCACTACCTTTGCAGGAATGTGTCGCTTGTGACGTCAGAGGCTAAAGTAAACGAGTGCCACTGCCCCCCCCCCACACACACACCCCTCCTCCCACCTCATTCCTATTTCTGCCTTCTTCCTTTTTTATTGTGCCGGATATAAATCAGCGTTCCACCTGGAGCCGGAGTGTTTGCAGACTTCCAAAAAAAAAAAAAACCCAGAGCGTACACACACCCCTCCAGCTACCTCTCAAGGTGTGTAATGTGTTTTTGAACCAAGCCTTGACAAGCAGGCCCCGGCTACAGCTCCCTCTGCAGCCATCCGCCCCGGCCTCAACTGTTTCCCATCTCTTAATAAAACATGTACGATACCTGTAGCCAGAGTCGCACTGCCGTCAAGTATGTTCACGTGCCCGCGCGCGCGCTCGTGTGTGTGTGTCCAAGTGTTTCCGAGCGCAGGATCATTTCCTCCTATGCCTGGTTAGTTTTCAGTGACTGTTTTCGCACATAAACCGGGAGCCCTGCTCTCTATCATCCGAAGCCTTTTCCCATAAATTGCGGCAGCAGTAGCTCTTGCCGAAGCGGCAGCTTTACAATGTCATTCCCGCGTTCAACAATACCAGACTGAAAGCCTTTTGTACGTTGGGGTTTTGTTAGTGAGGTGTAGTTAGTTCAACACTTCCGTGCCAAAAAGTGACTTAGAATCTTGAACGCATAGGGACAGTGGAGCAGATTTGTTCTAGTCTCTATTCAATACAATATCAATACATATGTGTGTGTGTGTGTGTGTGTGTGTGTGTGTGTGTGTGTGTGTGTGTGAGTGTGTGTGTGTGTGAGTACATATGTGTTTGAAACTCTCTCTCTCTCTCTCTCTCTCTCTCTCTCTCTATCTATATATATATTATATATATATATATATATATATATATTTACAAATTACAAATTGACGACTTAGGAAGAAAGAATTACACTGTGCTATATTGTCCTTATGATGAACATAATCTTTATTTATATTAACTTGGCATAATTAAATACAAAATATTTTATTTTTACTATTTACTTTTACTTTTCGGTCAAATACCATATCGTTTGTTGAATCCAATATGATAAAGTGTAATTAAATAACCATAAAACTTTCTAGTACTCTTTTTCTTATATATATATATATATATATATATATATATATATATATATATATATATATATATATATATATATATATATATTATATTACAATATATGCACCTGTTTTCAAAAAGAGTACTAGAAAGTTTTTTTGGTTATTTAATTACACTTTATCATATTGGATTCATATTATATATATATATATATATATATATATATATATATATATATATATATATATATACGATTAAGTTCCACTTTTATCTGATGTCAGGCCTTGTTAATGCACTATACTACATTGTACGTCGTTTTATTTACAGTTATGACTACACATAACCTTTAATGCGATTTAACCCGCTACAATTAAAATCTTTTCGAAAAAAAAAGCCTCATTTGAGATCCAATTAAACTATTAAACTTAACAACCGTTTCCTACCAGAAATCGGCCGCATTGTGACGACTCGTTTCGAATAATCGTTCTTCCTGTCAAAAAAAAAAGAAACATCGCAGCGTTAAATTTACAGCCTGGATTTATGCTGCATGGATATTTCGTTTCGCTCTTTATTGCTGACTGCCCACTTGATCTTTTGTTTCAACTTGATAGAGCATGAACCCAATATTCTTTCGGAGTTTTTGTTTTCAAAGCGGTACGCAGCAATAATTTAGCGAGGCTCCTTTCGGTGTGGGTGGGTGAGCAGAGTAATGGTGGAAAAGAGATTTTCTTCTTTTACAAATCCTCCTGTTTGGTTATAAATCTTCCTCACAGTGAACACCGTTCACGCTCCTTATGGCCATTTCCTGACATTCGGTCCGTCTTCTTTCTGCCCTCACCCCCTTTGCAATTCTCCTTTCCCTGCGCTAAGTAACCGAACACCACAAACTTCACTTCCTCGACGGTGTCGGGTTAGCCGATTCCGATCGGGCAGCGTGTCAGGGGGTGTGCAGAAAAGGAACGCTTTTTCACTCTGTAGCCGTTCCGAAGGAGGCTTATCTCTTCTCTTTTTTTTTTTATAAGCTAGAACACGTCCTATAAAAGCAGTTTGCATCACTCTCTTTAACAATATGTATTTTGCAACACTGTGTACCTTCAGTGTGGGCCACTAATGTAGATTGGGAGGGGGGGAGGTGGTGTAGCTCAGGGCTGCTGATCAGAAGGTTGGGGGTTCGAACCCCGATATCACCACACTGACACTCTTGGGCCCTTAACCCTTTGTGCTATGGTATCATGGCTGCACTCGAGGAACGAGCTACGAGGAAACAATTTCACTGCGCTAAAATGTATATATCTAATCGTCATGTGTGTTTCTGCTTTCAGGTAGTGGACGAAATGGGCAACGTGAAGTTCTGCCTGGACGAAGCGCTGGAGGCTAGCGGGAGCTGGCTAAAATACGTCCGGGCAGCGCCGTCCTACGAGGAGCACAACCTGGCCGTCTGTCAGATCAGCGAAGATCAGGTCAGGCGCTTGTCTTTTTTCATTCCGTTGTTTTCGCACGCGCCGTTCACATGAGTCGACGTTCAAGCCACAGACCTCCATGGAAAGAAAACCACAATCCCTTCTCCTAAAAGAGAAATTTAAGCATATTAATAATTAAAGTCTCCTTAATACGTCTACAAGAAGCCTCTTTTTTTTTTTTACCTTCCCCTAAGTACAGTGCTGAGAAACAGAAACCATAACAGTTTTAGGAGCTTTTGCCCCTATTTAAAAAAAAGATTCCTGAACGAGTGTTTAAAACGTCCGTTCGGATAACAGCAGCTTCGTGAGGATTTGAAGATAGCGTTGACGGAGTCATAAATCAATGGCTCGGTAAACAAACGTGATTGGGTGCTAAAAATCTCGCCGCTGGCACACTGACACACTCGCCATTGCCCTGGCAGTATCGTCGAGAATGGAGTGCGTAGCAGGTTACCAGACACGGAGCAGTTGGTCCTGTCAGGACGACGTGGAGAGGACCTGCTGATGTCACAAGACCGACTCTCCAACAATAGATAACAAAACAGGCTATTGTTTGTACAGGGCCGTTCTCAATGTGTGCAAGCGTGCATATGTGTGTGTGTGTGTGTGTTGAAGGAAGTGAGTCAACGCTCCTTTAAAGGAGTGCATGATAGAAGGCTGGAGAAGAGGATACTACTGCAACTCGGAATGACTAGTATATAATTCCTGTCTTCTTCGAAACGCCGGGTAGGGATTTATTGTCTCGGAGATAAGAGACACAGTGAATCAGACAGAGACGTTCCCGGTGTATTCAGGGGAGAGTGTGTGTGCTTCTGTTTAAGGTTTATTAACCAACCGAAACGTGGGCCTGTTTTTCGTTTTTTTTTTTTACGATTCTAGATTTCCGCGTCGGAAAATACATATCTTGCCCTCTTTTTTTTAGTGTGGCTAATGATTAGTTCGTCTTTGAACGCTAAATAAGAGGTGGGAGCTCAGTGGTTAAGGCGTCGGCCTCTGGACCGGAAGATCGCAGGTTCAAATCTCATTGCCAAGCTACCACTAATGAGCCGTTGAGCAAAGCCCAGTTGTAAGTTGCACTGGATAAGAACGTCTTCCAAATAATGTAAATAGAAAAAATAGGGCTTTTTTTTGTTTGTTTGTGTGTGAAACTCGACAATACTGTAACCCAATTATTAGTACAATAAATAGACCTGAAATACCAGTGAGCTCAAAGAAAGCGCTTACCGAATCTCAATTAAGATCAAGATCCCCCTCTTTGTTTGTATTGTCACATTTTTCATCATAGGAATTCCCCCTTAATAGAATCTTCTCTTATTTTCCTGTTGTTTACCCGACCTCCTCCTTTCTTTTACATTTTGGTTTCCCATTATCACCCAAGATTCCATATTTGGGCTTCCTGCCTTCTCAGTTACGCTATATTTTTTGGCCTAGCTGAGTTTTCCCTCGTTTTATTCCCGTCCTCCATGCTGGAACGATCGTTTCTGCGAGCCTTTTCTCTGCCATCCGCGACGGGTAAGTTTCTTCTTTTATTCATTTATTTCATTGTTGTTTATATCCTTCTATTTATTGAGTAGAGATCATATTCTTCTTCATGGATTTATATATATATATATATATATATATATATAGATATATATATATATATATATATATCTACTATTCTACTTACTCACATTGGCCTTTATTGTTAGAGCTGACTGTACCTGTTAGGTCTTCCTATGAGATGACATTCACAGACCTGCTATCTTTTCCACTTGCACACAATTAGATGTACGACTTGTTATTGCGATGTTGACCTTCTGCTTTTCATATCGCTTCTCCTCGCAGACGTTCTGGACACGCTGGTAGGAGCATCCCAGTTTCAACCTCCCTAGCTCAGCTATTTGTTGAGCTCTGGACCTCTGTGTCGTCTTCAACCAGGAGGCAAAAAAACGACAGCGAAGACACCTCCTCTTCTCTGTCCACCTTCTCCCTATACTACCTACCCGGAGATATGATTGTGTATTCCGCCATCTCTCCTCCTCCTAAGCCAGTCCTCCTCCGATCCCCATTGACATCTTACATTTTAATAAACTTACTTAATTCTCTTAAGTCTTCCTCATATGTGGTTTGTTTATTTCCATCAGCACCAGTTCAGCCCTATTCTGCTTTATCTGCTTGTATCGGACCATCAGTTTTTCTTTGAGTAAACAGGTTGCATGAGTTTGATTAAAATGTTTACATGGGACTGACTTTGATTTTACTAACATAATAACACACATTACGTACAAATGATGCTAGTGCACTCCTTTGACCTGTACTCCGTGACTCTCAATGCATGTGCAAAGTCTTTTTTGTAAAAATTATGTAGTACCGTATGTGTGGTAACATCTGTACAAGCTAAATAAGCTTTCTCGACAATAACACGTGATCTCAACCAGCATTTACTGTTTAAAAAAAAAAAAAAAAAAAAGTTTTCAAAAACGAGTCTTTCGTCTTCTCACTCTATCGAGGACTTTAGCGGTCAGCCACTTTTACACCTCGTCCCCGGCTCCCGCTCTGTCTGTCTGTCTGAACAGAATCTCAGTGAGCAGCAAAAGCCTTGGTCTTTGTCCCATTCCCTTCTTTTTTTTCTTCTTTCTCCTCTCGTTCTTTCTTCTTTTCCGTCGACGGGGGCAAAGCAGCGTGGTCACTTTTTTCGAGCGTGGCACGTGAAACATAAGCCTAACAAACAGAGCCGGATTGGAGGAAGGATTGGAGGGTAGGGGTTGGTGGTGGTGGTGGGGGGAGGGGTTTATGGGGTCGAGGGACGGGGGACGGCCTCGGAGACTGACAACCGACAATTGACTTCAACTAGCAAACCTGATCATTAAAGCCCTTTCACTCGAATGACCAGCCCACTGCTGAGTTCAGGCGAGAATAATAGCTCCTGCTGAAATAAATGTATGGTTTCTGTTTACTTTTCCCTCTTCTTTTTTTGGACAGCTAGCTGTTTTTTTTTTCTCAACCCCCCCTCCCTTCTTCCTTCTTTTATGCACATTTTATGCGCTTGTCTCGCGACTTATTATTTATTCAGAAAGGCGACACAATGCAAAAATGCATAATTCATCGGACTTTGGACTTTTGCCGTTCTATTTGAACATGCACAATGCATGAGCGCTATAGGAAATATGTGCACGCGCAGCGAATTCACGTGCGGGCCGTAACCTTTTAAAACTCAACCCGGATCATTTATTTACTTGTTTACACATTTGCCGCTTGTGTTCCTGCTCCCAAAACACACACACAGCTGACCATGTATAATGTATTTCACATGCCCAGGTCTTTTTTTTTATGTTGTTGTTGTTTTTGGTTTTTTTTTTCCTTTTACTGTGGGTCTTTTTGTGTGAGTCTGGGCTTTTTAAATCTAATCCGGATGTCAGAGGCTGTCACTTAAAGTGTGAATGGTTAGATTAGATTAGATTAGATAGATAGATAGATAGATAGATAGATAGATAGATAGATAGATATAGATAGATAGATAGATAGATAGATAGATAGATAGATAGATTTCAATGCAAAACCTGTCACATTAAAAGTGCAGGCCTGATTTGCAATTTAACACCCATGCTTGGAGGAACTGAGAAGAAGTACGCAGGAAAAAGGGATGGAGACTCCAGACTATTGGAAATCTGACTCTGATAGCAATAGTGCCGTTTTTTTCTTCCCCTCTCTGAATTGCAGCAGTCGGTCTGTTAATCCTCCGACGCTCTGCCGTCATTTCTCAGGATGCACTTAAACCGTTTGTCATAACAACCCGAAGTATGACGCCAGACCACGCTATGCCATCTCCATCTGTTTGTGAAGAGGCACCTTGACACATGTCTCAGGCTTTACATGAGTAAAAAATACTACAAAAGAAACGATTTGTTCATTCTCCCCTATTTATATATTTTTTTGTTTAGATTTTTTTTTAATATATATATATATATATTGTTGAAGTTTTGTTTCTGTTATACTAATCAAACCTAATCAGCCTTGCGCAATGTTTAGTCTGGTGTTTCTTAGTTACAAACCACCGAACAAGGGTCAGTTTCCTCTGCCGAATCTTAATCCTAGTCGAGAGCAAATTAGAATTTCGCCGGAGGATTTACTTGTTTTTTTTCAACAGTGCAAATTAGCCTGTAGACAGAATGAGATATATGACGCATGGCGATGATATGTTTCTTAGTGGAACGACCGCCTTGTTTTATCATCATGAACATTATCCGCGTGAGCCGATTTCTCGTTTCACTGTGTCGCCCCGGCTTTCATATGACATGTTAATGGACGGATCTGGAAATCATAATTGTACACCCCCTACACGGTGGAAATTTTAGCTCCTGCCTGCTTTGTGAGTTTCTGAACGTATTTATGGCCGCCCAAGTTCACGCACATGTTCGCTTTCTTGTGTGTATGTATATATCTATATGACTATATGTATATATATATATATATATATATATATATATATATTTATTTATTTGTATATCTGCATATATCTGTGTGTTTGAGTGTGTGTGTGGTGTGTGTGTGCATGTGACAGAGGGGGGATTATAGTGTGTCACACTAGTGATGGATGATGCATCTGCCCCTAACACTTGAAAGCGATGTGAGAAGGTCAAGATGCCCCTCTCAGTGCTGTCAGATCCTCAAAAGATTTACTGTAGAGACAGCTTCGCACCATCATAATGGATGGCTTCAGGGGGAAAGCAAGACATTAGCATATGCCTCCAGCAAACGTACGCCGTACTCATCTCCACTTAACTGCAAAACTTTAGTCTGTGCTTTTCACATTGCACACAGCTAAAGTGTGTAAAAAAATCTTATAAACACATCCGTTTCACCAAGAAGCAACGCTTTCCGTGTGACACAATCAGTTATTCGTTTCATAAATGGCATAAATGATCTTATAGCTTTTTCTTATATTCTATAGCTTTCTTATATTCTTATAGCTTTTACATAACAGGGAAAAAAAAACGAAAACAGCGCAATTTAAACATAATCAAATCATATGTTCCAAACTATATGCGTGTAT
>JACRUU010000005.1:33088992-33126492 GCA_030449085.1 Kryptopterus vitreolus
ATAAATGATTTATACTGATCGAAAAATAATTGTCCGATATGCTTTCATTACATGTTATAGTAGATATTTATTTATTTCCGTTTTGTCTTCGTTGCACTGCAAAATTTCGTTTTTTTTATTTCATTTTAAATAAATTTTAATTTTATTTCAAACGTGCATTATTGTTTTTTTTATTTTTTCTAAATGGAGTTTATTTTGCTTTCCTGCAAATATACCGGGTTGGGTGTTTTCTAACCTTTGTGACGAAACACAAATCGAAAGAAAGCGACTACAATTTGCGTTTATAATAATAATAATAATAATAATAATAATAATAATAATAATAATAATAATAATAATAATAATAATATAAAAAACATTTTAAACTAAAGAATAATAATACATTATTTGTGATGAATTATTGAACCAGTTTATTAATTTGTCCTCCCTTCTTCTGTGTCCTTTCTGTCTTTATCATTTTAAACAGATTTATTATAAAGCCATTAGGGATATTGAAGTTGGGGAGGAGTTGCTGATTTCTATGAAGGACGGAATTTTTCCCGAGGGCTCGATGGCACCAAATCTGGACGGTGAGACAAATGCGCCTAATGAGCGCAGCATTAAAACACAACTGTGAACTTACACACACACACACACACACACACACACACACACACACACACACGGACCTCTGATGTAGTATTGTATAGCGTGAGTATGTGTGTTTGTTTGTGCAGACAATAATAGAATACGTGTTATGTAAATATAAATAATTAATAGACATTACACAATAACACGGTATGTAATTAATATTAATGTATGCTAATGTTGTTAATTCTAATTCTAGTCATAATTGCCATATTCATGACAAAGACTTACATACATGTGTGACCTTTATTTTTTAAAAAAAAAGGCATTTATACAAATATAAAAAAAAAGAAAATTTCCAAACAAATGAAAAATATGACCACATAATGAATAGCAAGAATTAGGTTTATAAAAACTTTGGTAATTGCTCGATTTTGGGCTTTAAAAATAGTTGAACATAATACCATTCATGTAGGATTCTATTACATATTACATATACATCTCTCTGTTACATATATATTGTGCTTTCTAGTGTTTTTCTTTTCCTTCTCTTTTTCTTTTGTTTGTTTCTGTCATAGGAGATCTTAGAGTTGGAGGTGTGTGAATAGTCTGTTAGTGCAACCAGTTTACGGGTTCCTTTTGATCATAAAGGAGAACCTATGAATAATTCATGACCGTCACACTGTCTAAAATGACTCATGCAGGTTAAAATGTCTGCTGGCTGCAGGCGTTCATCTAATACGCTGCTTTGTTCGATAGATTCTCATGATCTTTCTGCAAAAAAAAAACCAAAAACAAACAAAGAGAGCAAACATGTTAGAAATGGCGCAATGGATAGAGGACCCTCAGAAAGGGCAAAAGTGAGTGAAAGTGAGAGATGTTGGCTAAGATAGAAAGAGAGCCATGGAAAGAGCCTGTGCAGATGCATCAGAGTCGGGCCAAATACAGAACGCGGAATGAAAAGGCGAAAAAAAACACACACGCAAAAGGGAGCGAATATGGTCAGGAGAGTCGATCTGTCAGACGCCGTCTGAGTGGCCAACAGATAGAAGGAATGAGAAAGCGAGTGAAGAAGAAGGAGAGAGAGAGCTCGAGAGAGCTCTCTAGACGTCTTCCTCTTGGCTTATCGGTACTGGAATTTGGAGTGGGGCTTGAGGAGTCTCAGGGGACCTCACCCATGCTCACAGATTAGCCGCTAAACTGCACATAATTGTATTCCCCCTACTTCTCTCCAAGAGCTATTAGTTTCCCACTCCCCCTTTTTTTTCCAGCATTCCCGGTCCTTAGTGCTGCTGATGGAACAGAGAGATAATACAAAAAAAAAATCATTTTTATGCTCCTTGTCCAAAAAAAGCTTTTGGTTTGCTGAACTTAAAATGCTATAAAGAAACATCAGGATGTCATCAGGGAAACGTTTGCTGGTTTATTGGTTTGACCTCGGTGATAAGTATTATTATATCAAACTCAGGATTGGACGCTAAAGCCGGAAAGCCATTGTTCCTTTTTCCTTCCTCTTTCCTGTACTCATTGTGATTTTGAAGTAATTAATGTTGGTATTGAAACCGTCATCTCGCCGAAGTGGTGGTTCATGTAATTCATCCAATTCGCACATGATTCCTCTCTGTTGCAAAACCTAGAATAAAGGTCGGGTATTTTGTAAATACAGATCATTAATAATATTACATTAAGGGTCGCCTTCTCTCGCCCCTCAGACGAACATATGTACCGCTGCGAAGACTGCGACGAGCTCTTCTCCTCCAAGCTGGAGCTGCGGCGGCACCAGAAATACTCCTGCAACACCGGCAGCTCTATTTTCGATTCGTTAAGCGAGGACCTCAAACAGGAGCGGGACGACAACGACGAACCGGTGCACGAGTGCAAAGACTGTGAAAAGATCTTTCCCAGCGAGTATAGGTCAGTGTCGGGTCAACGCCGAAGGGTTTCTCGGAAAGAAAAAAAAGGGGGGAAATCAAGATGAACCGTTTGCCAAAGAACGAGAAACGCTGATTGTTGATGAATTGAATATGTTTCGCAGTCTTGGACAGCACATGGTAGTCCATACGGAGGAGAGGGAGTACAAGTGTGACCAGTGCCCCAAAGCGTTCAACTGGAAGTCCAACCTCATTCGTCATCAGATGTCGCACGACAGTGGAAAGCGCTTTGAGTGTGAAAACTGTGATAAGGTACCGAGTTTGAAATGGATGAGTTGATATACTACATATATTTCTAAGTAAACAATTATACCTAACATTAGGGGGCATCTAGCAATATGTTGTCAGTAGTATTTGCTCTAAAGCTACGAGCATTAACTGTTCTTCAGGCATTCTTGAATTGTAATGATACTGCCGGCGCATGTTTTTATTCCATCCAAATATATTCTTTTCGTGAGCTTCAGCCTGTATCTCCATAAAATGCTTTTCACATGGTTAGCACATGTTTGGCATATGGCTTAAGTTTCTTTGTTTTTGTTTTTTTTTGTTGTTGTTTTTGTTTTTGTTTTCTGCAGGTATTCACAGACCCCAGCAACCTGCAGCGCCACATTCGCTCCCAGCATGTTGGTGCCCGTGCCCATACCTGCCCTGAGTGTGGCAAGACCTTTGCCACGTCTTCAGGTCTTAAGCAACACAAGCACATCCACAGCAGTGTGAAGCCGTTCATGTGTAAGTTAATGCGTATGCTTGCTTGAATCAGCCTTCGAAATACCTTCCAGGACCGTCCCTCTAGTAGCTTTCTCCTAAAGAAATTCCGGAACGTTCTTACTTTTTTTTTTCCCCTGTGCATTTTTTTTCTTAGTTTATTTGCATTTTTGTTTACTTCTGGCTAGTCCTATCGCATGCATACATAGCCGCTGTGCATATCATTTGTATACTCTAGCTTACGATGTTAAATGGCATGACTAAGTTGCGCACATTGATAATGAATTCGCCTGATGAGTCTAATTACAGTATGTTAATAGAATTAATCAGGCATGTGTGTTCTACCAGGTGAGGTGTGTCACAAGTCCTATACCCAGTTTTCCAACCTGTGCCGCCACAAGCGAATGCATGCAGACTGCCGCACCCAGATCAAGTGCAAGGACTGTGGGCAAATGTTCAGCACTACCTCCTCCCTCAATAAGCACCGGCGCTTCTGCGAGGGAAAGAACCATTATAGTCCTGGAGGCTTATTCACACCGGGCATCCCTATGACCTCCAGTCCCATCATGGGCAAGTCCAAGCCGCATCCTGGTTTGAATCACAGCGGCCTTGGCTTCGGTGATTACTTCCCCTCTCGACCGCATCATCCGGGCCTGCCCTTCTCTACTGCCCCTCCTGCATTCCCTTCCCTTTCCCACGGCTTCACGGGGATTTTCCCTCCGTCACTGTATCCTAGACCCACATTGTTACCTCCTAGCCCTTTACTGAAGAGTCCGCTGAGCAGCAGTCAAGACGGGAAAATTCCTCATAGTCCCCTCGATGCCCCTACACTCCCGATGATCACATCTGTTAGCAGCACCAACGGCAACACAGGTAGTGGCCTCGGTCACCCCGAGGTGAATCACGAATCTAAGCCGGATCTGTCCATGTCAGACAGCAAGAGTAAGGTGAAAATGAGCGACATGTCGGACGGAAGCGACTTGGAGGACGTGAACACCACCAGCGGCACTGATCTAGACACCACCACTGGCACGGTTTCCGGCTCTGATCTGGACAGCGAGGTGGAGAGCGAGCGAGAGAAGAGTCGAAGGAAACATAGGCAGGAAGGCAAACAAGAGGAAGTCAACAGCAGTGTAGTGTCCATGTCTAGCTCAGGTAACCTTCCTCACGATCGCCCTTTCCTCTCGTCCCAGCATTCCTTCTTTCCGCCTCCCGACGAGCAGGCCCTCCCACCTACCGGTGCCACCACCGACTCTATCAAAGCCATCGCTTCCATTGCTGAAAAGTACTTCGGGCCAGGCTTTATGGGCTTGCAGGAAAAGAAAATGGGCTCGTTGTCTTACCCGTCTATGTTTCCCTTTCAGTTCTTACCCAACTTCCCACATTCCTTGTACCCTTTTACAGACAGAGCACTCAACCCCAATATGTTCTTAAAACCAGAACCCAAGTCACCTCGTGAGCACATACAGAAAATGACTACCACCACCACTGCTGCGGAGTCACCCTTCGACCTCACCACCAAGCCCAAGGAAGTGAAGCCTTTCCTTCCACCCTCCATCAAGTCTTCTAGTGCACTTCTTCCCAGCAGCGAGGACCAGCCCCTGGACCTGAGCATAGGAGGCCGGAGCCGAGCCAGCCAAAATGGCGGTACGCCAGAGCAGATGAAGAATCATGTCCATGGCACCAACTGCAAGATGCCAGCTAAAGATGAGCATCCAGTGCTGAACCAATCTCAGAACCTCCACCAGCCCCAGATGCCTCAGCAGCAAGTGTCCCTTCCGCAGCCTCCTCCTCCTCAGCAGCCCTCGCTTCACTACGCCAAGCCTTCGCCCTTCTTCATGGATCCCATCTACAGGTATTTTCATCCGAGGGGGGTCGCAGTTCGGCGTTAGGGCCTCAATCCAAATTACGGGTCTGTGATACGAGTAGATTTACTTGCCAGACCAAGAACCAGAGCGATGTCCTTCATTCATACGTAACCCTCTGTGTTGTTGTCCAGCAGGGTGGAGAAAAGGAAGCTGATAGATCCTGTAGGAGCGCTGAAGGAGAAGTACCTAAGACCATCTCCGTTGCTCTTCCACCCTCAGGTACCATGAATCATTTTAAAGTTAACAATTTTAGCCGGAAAAATAAAAGAAATGACTGTAATGCCTCTTAAAGATAATGTGCTAATAGTGCTTATATGTTTGTTCTGTTGCTTTGTATTTAGTCCAAACCCAGCTCCTAATGTTTGAAATTCGGACATAATGATGTGGAAGTACATTTTAATTGGTTTAAATCATACCCCCCCCCACACACCGATTATCATGAATGTGTGCGGCCCTTTAGTCCGTTAAGAGTCCGTAAAGTTCAGTTTGTTATCCTCTCCTTTGAAAAACAATCCCTCGTTATTTTTGGCAGCATTTCATACTTTGGCCACATTTGAGCAACGATTAAATGAAAATATTATTAATAACGACCTTTTGAATCGGACCAAGTTGTCCCATTGCAGTGCTGAAGCGCAGCTATGTTTAGTCGGAGCATTGTTTCTGTGTAGCGCTACTCTGAGGCCCACTGCTAAATAACTTCCTACCATTTTTTTTGCACTGGCCTGCCTAGATAATGTCTGCATGTCCATCAGACACTTCCTGTGTTTGTGTGCAGGAGAATGGCCTCTCTTGTTGGGAACTGTCTTATCTGCTCTGTAAATCAGTTCTCTATCGATGCCGCGCCCCCCCCCCACCCCCCACACCACGAGCCCTTCTTTCTCCATTTGTCTCTCTCGTTTTTTCTCATCTACCGACCTTCTCTTTCTCAGAAGGCTCTCCTCCAGGTGGTATGAGGACAGCTGTGCAGATTGGAGAGCGAACATGGTGCACCATATATATTCAGGATGTAATAGATAAATGCATGACACAAAAAAAGCATCAAATGTATTTGGACCATTAAAAGGAAATAATTATTAATAAATAGTTTTACAGCAAATAAAGGACATTGTTGTCCAACAATAACAAAGAGGATAATAGACACGTATCGCTGCAGTATGATTTAATAGGTGTGATGAAATGAAGGCACTCGGACGAGAATAAATAAATTGAGACGGTGTGTCTGTCTCCGTGTTTATTCATATTCCAAAAGCAGGAAGGATGTAAGCTGTTTTTGGCCATCGAGACACATAGCTAGGCCTTTGTTCTGCGTCTAATGGGGAAGGGCTATCAGCGAGGGGTATCTTAAACTGCATTGTACGCTTACCGTTCTCGGAGGTGAATAGCTCATTCAGAAGCTTCTCTCGGAGACTTGTCGGGAACAAAGTGGAGGGCTAGGGGCTCCCGTGGGGCTGCTCGAGTGGCTGTTAACGTGGCATAGGTCAGGGAGGTGACTCTTGAACAGCACAATCAAGACTCGACCCTCTGATATACAGCTTCCTCCGTCCTTCCGGCCCGTCTCGTAATGATGCGAAAAGTCCCCTGATCTCTGCCAGAGCCCCCACCGTCCATGTTATTGCATTCATCAGGTAGCCGGACAACAAAATAATATCTCCAAAAGGTCATTAGTTGGTTTTATTAGTGCTTATTTTCACAGACTAAAATCCTGGTTCAGGTGGGGTTTTTTGCACAACCCCACCAACAACCCAACAATTCACATTGAAAGCGGTGCAAGATTAGACCCCACATGGCTCAAATTTCAGAATTAAAGCTCTGTCTGTAGGTACAAGTGGCCTAAAAGCAGTTGGGGAAATCCCCATTTAGGGGGAAGGGGGGCGATGGCGGTCTCGTTCGAGCTTTTGAACTGAATTTATTTTCGAAGATTTATTATTACATGGATTTCATATGCAACAGACTTTCACATCACACATTCTGCCCCTAAACATCTGTCTTTTAAAGCGGATTCAACGCTACCAATATTTCTTTATCCCAAATCTCATCAGCGTCTCCTTTCATTTCAGGTGTCTGCGATGGAGAACATGACCGAGAAGCTGGAGAACTTTGGCACTTTGAAACTGGACGCTCCCAATTCGCTACAGCACTCCTCGCATCACCTCTTTAACTTCCGCTCCCCTCCGCCTTCCCTGTCCGACGCCATCCTCCGCAAAGGCAAAGAACGCTATGCCTGCAGGTAAAAAAACCCATGCCGTTTCTCTCAGGCTTAAAAACATTTTTTTTGGTTTCTATTTAATATACATGCATAATGGCTATACTAGAACGTCTCCGTTCCTAAACCACTGTATAAGAAGCGCGTTTTCTCTGCTGTAGGTACTGTGGGAAAATCTTTCCCAGGTCGGCTAATCTTACCAGGCACTTACGAACACACACAGGAGAGCAACCATACAGGTAAGCCGCTCAAAACTACTCAGATGTAAGAAAAAAAGAAAAAAGTTTGAAGGTTTGCCCCTATTTCTATTTCAAGCACAAAAAAACCCACACATCGAGGTAACTTCAGCCACTTGAGCCTCCACAGTCCACCAGTCCAAACATAGTGAAGTGTCACCATCACTCCATAATCCAGCAGTTCACTCATGCTTGCGACATGCCTATTTTGGAAAACCGAGCGAAAACATTTCACTCAAACTCCGCCTGACACACAGACACAAACATATCGTAAGAAAAATGGGAACGTTTCTGCTGTTTGTTCAGCGCAAACGACAAGCCCCGTGCCGGTGATGCAGAGACACACACACACAAAAAAAAAGCTGAAAAAGAGGTCAGAAAGAAAGAAAGAAAAATGGGAGCACCAGAAAGTAAAGGAAGATTGATTCTGTCTGTGCAGATGTTCTGGACTTAAAGCGGCAAAGCAAGCTCTGGACAATGTCGGCTTGTAATAGTGCCCCAGAGACATTCTTGCATCCTTTATAGAGCGGCTTAATTATCACAGATTTGGCAACCTTCCAGCTGTAGCCTGCCCTGTATTATGAAGATGATAGTGCTTTGAGTTTCCAGATGATGTTACCTTAAGCAGGGTATTAGTGATTAACAAAAGTGATACAAATCTCTATCTTTTCTCTCTGTCAGGTTGATAAAAAAAATGATCATTTAATGATTCTGGATACAAATCAAAGGTCCAAATTATTTTCAGAGAATTTGCACACATTGTTTTCTATATCTAAAATGGTTTTCTTCGTTTGGATTTTCTTTGTGAAAGTTTAAGGGAAATAAAAAAGTTTTTCAGGGAAATAAAAGCGGGTCGAGACAAAATCTCTCCACATGTCTACCGCCGTGCTTCGTGGAAGCAGTCGGCGAGATAGAGAGCCTCCCGTGGGACATGGTCACTGCATGGCTGGCTCCTTCACAACAATCCCTTGATTAGCTCGTTTAGAAACCATTTACCCTAACAAATGGTAGACATCATCATCATCATCATCATCATCTTCTCTCCCCGCTTCGAGGGGAAATAGGGCTGAGTCGGGCCAGTATCAGAGCTGGACGGCACTCAGCCGTCTTCATGCTTCATTGTAGTAGGTTATTTGCCTTGCTCGAGATGCTATCGCCTCATCTCTTTGCAGTGAAATTGGCCCAGTAGTGCTGACCATTGAAAGACCCCATTCAGATTGTAACGCTCCATGTACAGTCCTTGTAACACTGGAGGAAAAACTCAAAGATGATGAAGTAATTGAAAGTCCCCTTGGACAGGCTAATAAAAATAAACCAAACAGAAAAGGCCATTTAAGAAAGAACGCTGTCTTGGCATTTTACCATTCTCTATGAACCATGATGCGCCAAGTCTGGAACTTACACACACACACACACACACTCGTGAAAATAAATTGGAACATGAAAAGAGGCCTGCATCTTGATTCTGAGCACTTGATGACGAGTGATTTTCCCAAAGCAATTAGGCCTGAAAGTCAATCTCGCAAGCCAGCCGCAGAAGTGCAGCTCGAGCAGGGCCACCCAACAAAAGGGCCACTGTCCAGCGGGCCTATTGACACGACCTCGCCATCATGTTTGTTTATCAGCACATTAAATTGATGTTCTCCGGCCTATTCTGGATGGGCTGTCGTCGTGAACAAACAGGCCAAAGAGTCCTACTGGACGAGTGTAAAGCCAGGAGCCTCAGGGCTAGTTACTCAGCGCCAGAACCTTACTTCGACACACCGGTCACTGAAGAGTGCCTGTCCGGCCCGTAGGAAGTTAATGCTCTAGCTACTACACATTAGGCTCCACTTTAATTTGCTCTCCGATTGATTTGGCTTAACAAAGACGAAGTGATGTATAGGTTGCATTAGAAATGGTACTTAGAAATCTAAACCTTTGCAGGTTTTATGCATTTGTATATCCTTTCCTTGTAACGGTATTACTTCCTGGGAGAAGAAAACCTATGCATCATCGGCACGGAGCAAATATGTTAGGATTAGTCTCCAGACCAGCACTGGGGCAGTGCCATTCTCCTCCACAAGGCGGAGTAATTCACAGCCCAGCTCTGAAATCTTAAAAGAAAGGTGCTTTAGTAAGCACAAAGTCGTCAGACAGCCGTGAATATGAATGTATGCTTTAAAATTATATCGTCATATTTGGCCCTCCGAGCTACGTATTTTTAAATGTCACCGAGTCCGAGTCCAACTGATTGCAGGTTCTAGTCATTTAAAACTGCCTTTAAAAACACTGTCAGAGCTGCAATGACAAATGTGTCCCCACCTAAAGAGTCCAATTGCCTCTAATGTGTTGCCTGTGTTTATACTGGGGCATTCTACAGCTGGTGATTGTTGTTTATATAGCTGAACAGGCACCTCATTTAGGGTTCTAATTCACTGTTTTACCCAATGCCCCCGAACCCCCCCCCCTCCCTGTCTCTGTCCCTGTCTCTGTCCCTGTCTCTGTCCCTGTCTCTGTCCCTGTCTGTCTCTTAAACTACAGATGTAAATACTGTGACCGATCCTTCAGCATCTCGTCCAACCTCCAACGACACGTCCGCAACATTCACAATAAAGAGAAGCCCTTCAAGTGCCACCTGTGTAACCGCTGCTTCGGTCAGCAGACCAACCTGGACCGCCACTTAAAGAAGCACGAGCATGAGAATATCCCCGGTATACATAACCTCCATGAGATAATGCTGGCTGAAACTCTCTTGGTCATTATTGAAACTATCGATAACATCTAGTATATTTTCTTTCCGTTTTTTTCTCATAGTTTCTCTTGTTTTATATTTGGAATCTCTTTTGTCTAAGCAGGTTTGCTGCTAAATGAAATTTTGTACTGTGAATGCAAAGACTAACAACACTCTGTTTGTCTTTGCTCTGTCCCGTTCCCCGTTCGCCCCGGCAGTGAGCCAGCACTCTGGGATTCTCTCGAATATGGGAACGAATATCTCCTCTCCAAACTCCGAACCGGACAATCACGCACTTTTAGATGAAAAAGAGGACTCGTATTTCTCCGAGATTAGAAACTTCATATCGAACAGCGAGCTGAACCAGGCCTGCAGCTCCTCGGAGAAAAGGTAAAAAAAAATGCATACATCCACATGCACGTTGTGTTTTGAAGCTATAGTAACAAGGAGCATAACTTACCGGCAAGAGACTGCCTGTCTTGAGGTAAAATCCTGCCCCCTAGTGGCTCCCTGCGGAATGTTCTTACTGTGCAATCCGATATGTCCAAGTTCGGTTGCCCAACTTTCACACTTTAAAATGCAGAGAACGAGTGACAATTGCAGTGACCTGTATCCGATATTACGCGTATGTATGAGGGTGGGAAAAAAAACAAAATAAAACCGCTAGGAACGGCGGGCTAAAGTAGCGCAGGTTCCAAGCGAAGAAGTTTTGCCATGTCTATGTAAATATAAACACAGATAAATGAATTCTCATTATGGCACACAAAGGCTCTGCCCAGTTTCAGCTTTGATACCGTGGCCTCATCCAGACACATGAAAGCTCTCACTCTGCCATCTGGGATCAATAGTCTTGTCCCTGTCTAGAAACAGCAAGCCTGGCATTTTAATATCTGTAATTCAAATAAGTGCTCTGTTTTCTGTCTCTCTGCAAATCGCTCCAGTCGAGACAGACAGGCAGCTGCAGGATCGCTGCTCCTCGGAGTCCTTCCTACATCACTCATTTCCGCGTCTCTCGATCATCCACCGATATTTACTTGTCCTTCCCCGCTAGTTATTTTAGTATTCCTTGGTTCTGCTACGATGGATACCGAAGATAACGGCGCATTCTTTCAGACTTCCTTTCTGTCTGTCTTCCTTCTTCTTTTGTCAGGGAAAAATCTTGTTTTTACTAGATGTTGGACTGGTGGTTAAATAGTGCATCCGGTCTGATCCCCCCCCCCCAACCACCCTTTGACTGGTCATGACAGTTTGGCAGGGAAGGGGGGGCGGTGGATATGGGCCCGAGACAGACCTTTAGGTTTAGCCGTCCCGGGGGACCCTCAGATTGAGGCATTTATCTGTGCACTACATTGATGGAGCCCCACATCTCCTCCCTCCAGCTAAGGCAAACAGTGTTCTGACATGTTTAGACTGAGAGACAAAGCGCAGGTCTGTGGCAGGCCTGTCGATGTCTTCCGCATGCCACAGACTTTCTCTTGAGCCAGGACCCAATTTGATTATGGGGATATTTAAGCTCGATGGAAAATGGGAAAACAAGCAGTCGTTCTTTCGAGTCTCCCATTTCCCCATTTTTTTGTGTGTTGCACAAGTCCACCTCTGGTATAACCGGCCGATGCCTCTCTTCTGAACGCTTGTGATTACACTCTGCTCCAAAGCAAAACAACTCGACGGGACAGACTCTGTAAAAGGCGGTGAGATCATGACACGGTGAGGAACTGAAAGAGCGAGAAAAGCCGCCAGAGTACAAGTGCGAGGGTAGGAACGGAACGGCCTGGTGCTGATAGGTACTTTGCAGAAACGTGTTTTTTTTTCTTTTTTTTTCTTCCTGTGGCACAGAGACAGACTGTGATGATTGGATCTGACCCTCCTGGACAGGCCTGTCTCGCCTTTCTGGGATTAGCTAATTTATCATTGCCAAAACGTCTGTCGTTAATTACACAATGTGTGTGTTTGTCAGTCGGGGGGCCCTGCATGTTTTCAGGCTAAGGCCTGGCAGGGAAATCACAGGTCATTCGGCAATGATGGATAGTAATTGGGTGGCTGGAACACGGTACGCAGTGGTGATATTTGGCAGTCGGTCTATGACAGTAGATCTGCCATCACAGGCCTCCGGAGCTAAAATAGTCCGTCTGAGGACAGATGGAGTAAGCTCATTTAGTTACATGAGCGTATGTTGTAATAGTCCAAAATGTAGACTTTAATACCAGGTCTGTACGTAAAAACAACAAGCCCAAATGATGGATGTGGAAGTCCTGTTTAAGGCTGATTGATTTTAATACCATCAGTAGTTTGTAACAGAGATCATTGCATTTGGAAATGGGTCAGGATTTCGGAATAATCCTGCGCGATAATCCTAAACCGTACGATGTTGCCTCAGGTCAGAAATAGCCGAGGACGAGCGTCCCGGGAGCCACGCCGTCACGAACTCCAAGCTCGAGGAGGAGGAAGAGGAGGTGGAGGGAGACGACGAGGACGAGGAAGGTTCGCTGACGGAAAAGTCGCAGGATGAAATGACTTCCCCCGCCGCCATGGTGCAAGGCACTTACGACGACGACGAGGAAGCCGCACCGCTCTCCATGACCTACGAACACCCACGCAGGTAAGACCAGACCGCGCTTTGCTTTTCAACCTCCATCCATCTTTTCATGTCGGCGGGATCGCTCTTAGATCCGTTAGCGGAAAGGAACGTGAGTTGTTTGCATGGTAATGGAGAGAGTGAACACCAGGTGACCGTTTCACGCTACTATGTTTCTACGAGATGCGCTCGGTTACATGATTTATTATTATTTTTCATTAATGAAAAAATTAACTACGAGCTAACACATTTTTCTTCCAATCACATTGAAGATTTGATTCAAGTCAGTGTTAATGTAGTGACAGGAAACATTTTGCTAACCCCTGTATGATCTCTGTCTAATGCATGGTCACATAATAACCTTTTTGCTTATACGTGCACCTCTGTGACTCCATCACGCCACGCCATCCCACCATTGTGCTTGTCGTTCTCCCCATCGTCATCCGCTCTAACAGCCGCTCCGATTGGCCTAACTGAGGGTCCCCTCCACTCTTTCCGACCCCCCCTCCCCCTCGTCCCTCCTTCTTGGTGCAGGTGTATTGAGGAGGACACAGGCCTGTTAGATCTCGAGCCTCTGCCTGGCTTTCCAAAGGGCCTGGAGCTCCATAAGCCTGCAGATGAGCCGTTTGACGTTAAAGACATTTTTAACACCGCCTTAGAGTCTGAGGCGCTGAAAGAAACGCTCTTGAGGCAGGCTAAAACCCAGGTATGCTTTTGCACCCACCTGGGTCATTCAGTCTGAGGAATTCCGGGTAGAGTTTATACCTTCACAGAAACGTTTTAGAACATAATCCGGAGGTTATGTGCATAATATGCAGCATTTGACTGAAATAAGCTTGATCTACTATCGTCTGCTATTTCTTTTAGCTTCTTCCTCTATTTTACTGTCTGCAGAATAACCAAATAACATTGTAATAACTAACTACGTCTAACATCGGGGCGTTTTGTAGAAGGTTAGAACTGTTACACTGTATAGATTCAAAGCCATTCATTTAAGTGTATACGGTTTATTATATATATTGTTATGTTTCATCGCATCACAAACGTTTATCGTGCAGAATACACACAGGAATCTTAGTGGTGAATATCAGCATTTGATGTATTATTGCGGTTGACCATTAGAGGGCGCTGAATAATAAATGTTTACAAACTGCACCCTTTAAGCTTTTGAAATGAGATTCCAGTGCTTTGCGGAGTCTATCAGGTTAAACATGCTGCTCTTTTGTGTGCCTCCTGCAGGCTTATGCAATGATGCTGTCTCTGTCGGAGAACAACCCCCTGCATCCGTCCGCCCAGAATTCACTAGACGCCTGGCTGAACATGGGAGGAGGCCCTTCAGAAACCAGCTCCTTTCACCCACTCAACCATATCTAAGCCCAGGGAGCAAAAGAGACGGGGAGTGAGCGGAGGAATGAGTGAGAGAGAAAAAAAGAGTAGAGAGAGAGTGGGAATAGGAATGGGTAAAGGCCACCACTGAAGAGACTCGTGTGTTATAAGAGCACATGAAGACCAGTGATGCTTACAGTAGACAAATCACCACTTTGACTGGGCGAGGGGGGGGTTGGCGGTGGAGGGAGAGGACCATCGCTGAAAAACTGTTGAATCAGAGACACGAACCAGCAGAGCTGTAGAGATCTCCTTCCGCAGCCGAGAGACCGACGACACCACTCCACATCGCCGTGTACAACTCCAGATCCGTATAAAAACCTCCGAAAACAAAACAAACAAAAAACAAACAAACATATATCCCAGTGACATTACAAAATCTCATTTGTTGTTTTCTCATTGGGACAGCCATGCTTTTAATCTGATAAGATAAGAGGACAAAACAACATTTCTTTTTTTTTTGTCACACTGATCTGGTCTGGGTCCACAAACTATATTCCATGCAGTGACATGATCACACCACAAGAGGGCACTATCACTATCATTGAACTATCAGGATAGGGGCTGAAGAGCTTTGTGTCTTGTAGATGTCCGAAAACTTCACTGTACAGCTAATTAACAAAATGGAACCCGAATTAACACACACACACACACACACACACAACACACACACATATATATATATATAAACCAATCAGACGAGCCATAGAAATAAACTACTAATCCCTTTGCTCCTCTTTGATTGTGTTGATCATCATCAGAGTGGTAGAACAGTAGCAAAGCTCAAAGCATGGCTGCTCACCTCAACAATCACCTTAACCTTAACCATGTTACTGTCCAGATTGCCATTTTAACTCTTTGTGTGTGTTTTTTCCCCCTCAAGCGTTAAATTATTCTCTTCCCAGCATTCTCATTCATTCGAAACACTCTCTTTTTGTTTGTGTGTGTGTGTGTGTGTGTGTGTGTGTGTGTGTGTGTGTGTGTGTGTGTGTGTGTGTGTGTGTGTGTGTGTGTGTGTGTGTGTGTGTGTGTGTGATTTGATCAACAGTATTGTTTCCTTTTTTGAGCACTTCGGTGCTTCTATTGTTAATATAATTATTTAGTGAAGGACCAAATTTGTATGATAATGTTGTAAGATGTACAAAATAATTTTCGAGAAATTCCTAGCAAAGAGTGTCGTGTGCCAAATAACCCTTCTCTCTTTTTTCTTCTTCTTCTTTTTTTTCTCGGACAATCATTTATTTTTTATTTTATGTTCTTTGCTGTTTTAGTAGTTTCTCTTTCTCTCTCTCTCTCTCTCTCTCCTCTGCTCTTAAAGTCTCTCTCTCTCTTCTCAGATTAATTAAAATTCCCTGCTCACTCTATGTATTTGATTTGAGGTGCATTTGATTTCTATTTATTTTAGTTGTTTCATCATTATAGGAAAAACAATGATTCTAGGGAGAAAGAAAAAAAAACAAGAGAAAAACAAAAGAAAAAAAAATAATAATCTACCCAGTTGTTGAAGGATTTGAATCTATGACTGAGACTTTTAATCTCGTGATGCTCTGAAGGATATTGTATAGAGACCGGTATGCCAAAATGTAAATGACAAAATCAACTATTTTATTTATAACTTTTGGCGTCGGCACCAGTCTGTCCGTGTTCGTTGTGAGTTTTTTGTTTTGTTTTGTTTTTGTTTTTCATTTTTCACTTTTTGCGCGACCATTTGAAACTGTACATACCGTGTGTGATGTTGAACAAATGTTTGGAAATTTCTTTTTCTTTTTCTAATGAATCCTTTGATTAAAGCATCAGGTCACTTGAATGGCGGGGCATTATCTTTGTACTGCTAGGGTCAATTTTCGCGTTTTTTGTTTGTTTGTTTGTTTGTTTTCACCCCCCCCCTTTTTGAGCACAGCGCAAATCGATGATCGTGTCCGTCTCTTTAACACCTTCCAGTCCTGTGTGTTGAGTCGTAAAAACAGCATGCCACTGTATCGAAAAAAAACAAACGTGTGCGTTGGCATCCGACAGACCACCAGCACAAAAACTAGAGGCGTGGCCCTTGGATGCAATCGTGTTCTTTTCTTTCGTCTTCTTTCCTTTCCGTCTTACATTCTTACAAACATAGCCAGCTGCTGTTAATGGAAGGGGCTGAGCGTGCAGGATCCGATGGTGAGCTGGGAAATTTCCCTTTCTGGCGCTTATACGTGAGTGTAGATCAGTGTGTGTGTGTGTGTGTGTGTGTGTATAGGGAATGAAGCAGCCAAGCACAGCCCTTCAAAACACACATGTTACCCAAGTGCCAGGACTCAGGAGTCCTCGTGCAACTCTACTGAACTGTGAATCCGGCGCACGAATCGTACAAATCAAGACAACAACGAGGAACACGAGCTCCTGGTGAATGTGTAGAATAGACTCGATGTGTTTGCTGACGGACCAAACCTCTAGCGTTACGTTTTGTCTTTGGAACACAAAAACAAAAAAACAAAAAAAAACAAAAAAAGGATCCGGATACAGCTCTCTTTTGTGTACGGTCTAGAAAGTGTGCACTTAAATACGCAGCACTCCTGATTTTTCATTCACCATTTTGTCCTCTTAGTACTGATTGTAACTTTTTGTCGCTTCAAATCTACAAATAAAGCCACTGGGTTTTCCAAAAACGAGCACTTCATTAACACTTCATATGAACGCTGTAGCACGCAGTGTTTGGTTAAACATCATAAACTCCCTCGATTATGCTCCCGCCCTCCTTCCCTCCCATCACTCCTCCTTCTTGGATGGAGAGATTTTTACTTCAGTACTGTTACGGGGCACTGTTATAGTTGTCATAGCTTGAATCTGCCACTAGATGGTGCCTCTGTCATTTAATTTTTTTTTTGGCACGACGTGCCCCATGTGGCCTAGCTGGAGTTGTAGAATCGTACTGCATATGTCGAGGTTCATGATGTCACATACTACTGTAATAATCAAGCGCTGTAGGTGGTGGAGAAATCGTTCCACGACGAAAGGGCACGAACTGGTCTCGATATGAAAGTTGTCGTAAAAAAAAAAAACCTCCTCCCCCCCTCCACTGTTACAACACGAAACGAACATACAAACCATAGTATGGTTTCTCTAAAAACTGTACAGTGTTCCGGAATTTAAAAAGAAAAAAAGAACACAATAAAATGTCGCATTTGTCTGCAAATTTGTTTTAAAACATGGGTTTGAAAATAGATGGTGCTTGTTTCCTTTGGATCTGAGTTGTATATTGCTTCTGTTCTGTTTATTGAGAGAAACTGTTGTGCATGACTTGTGTTTTAGCGGTCATAATGGTGTCCATTTGTGAAATGTGTATCTTAAATTAAAAAGGAGAAAGAAAAAAGAAAAAAAAAGGTCATTAAAAAAAAAAAAATGAATTTGTAGATGCACTTATTGTACACGTGGTTAGGTTAGTAGGTTTGACTTTGAGTCCTGTTAACTGCCTTACCTGCAACTGGCAGACGGTTATTGAATTAAACATTATGCTTGTGGGAGAGAAATAATGAGGAATTAAAAAAAAAACAACAATTTGAAAGGAGTGTAGAATAATAATAATGAGAAATCAGATAATTGCAGTTCTTTTTTTGATGCTTGTGATTATTGAAGATGTACTTTAGAGAAATTTCATGGAAAAAGACATGATTCTGATGTTAATTCTGTAGAATAGATATGTATACCAAATGTAATCTTTCCAATGCTATGAAGAATTTATACATGAAATTGATATGCAATAAAAACCTGTGTGCTTTTTATATGAATTCTGACTTGTCCACTTGTGTGCATGTGTTTGTCCCATCCATGGAAGCCAGGAATGTCAAACTCGACCTATTTTCTTGCAATCGAGAGTTTTTCCAATGATCTGCCGCCAAACTCATTCATTTCATTTCCATTTAAACAGAAGTCGCACTTGGCCTTCGGTCTCCTTTCACAGCCCCCCCCCCCCCCCCCCCCCCCCCACCCCCCCCCCCCCCCCCCCCCCCCCCCCCCCCCCCCCCTTTGTGGTCACTGTTTTCCTTTCCATCTGATAAAATATTGCACTTTGCAGATGTATTCTTATATTCTATCCCAGACCCATCCTTCTCTTCTTCTTCTTCCTCTTCTACTTCTTCTTAATTTCGATTCTCTCTTTCTACATTTTCACTGTCCTTGCTTGGACTTGAACATCAGTAATATTGCTCATCAATATCACGTTGTATTTACCATCATTGAGATGTGCATTGACTCCCTGAAGTATACGCAACCATAAAATTGATATGAAATAAAATACTCTTGGGGGCATGGTGGCTTAGTGGTTAGCATGTTCGCCGCACACCGCCATGGTCCGGGTTCGATTCCCGTCTCTGCCATGCGTGTGGAGTTTGCATGTTCTCCCCGTGCCTCAGGGGGTTTTTCTCCGGGTTCTCCGGTTTACCCCGGTCCAAAAACATGCACGGTAGGTTGATTGGCACCTTGTAAAATTGTCCCTAGTGTATGAATGTGTGTGTGAGTGTGTGTGTGTGTGAATGTGTGTGTGTGTGTGTGTGTGTGTGTGATGGGTTGGCATTCCATCCAGGGTGTATCGTGCCTTAATGCCCATAGATGCCTGAGATAGGCACAGGCTCCCTGTGACCCGAGGGAAGATCAGATAAAGCGGTAGAAGATGAATGAATGATAAAATACTAATCAAGACATCCAGTCGGAGAATGAGACGAGGTTAATTATGGTTAAAGGTAAAGATTTTAAACATATATAGTCTTTAGGACACAGGGCTTTTTAACATGATGAGCTGTATATTTTATGTCACTGGTCCCCAAAACTATTTTTTTGCACCACAGACCAGTTTCATGCCAGACAGTTTTCTACATTTTTGACTGGGATGTTTGTGTGTGTGTGTGTGTGTGTGTGTGTGTGTGTGTGTAGGGTTCAGATCAACTAAACAGTAGCAGTTTCCATGATATATTGTTATTATACATATGATATGGTTTTATTATTAATTAGGGGTAGAGACAGCAAACACTGAAGGTAATAACATGAAGTAACTTATAAAAAAAGATAATAAACTTGTGCCTGGTGATGATTTTCTAGAAACAGCACGTCAGAAAATGTTTTCGAGGATGGATATGGACTGTAATTAATAACCGTACACTATAAAGGCTCAGGAATGGTTTACATTTAAGAGGTCCTCACTTCACACCTAAGCAATGAATGTAATGAATAAACATTCGGTGGAACTTAGATGAAGATCCTTTGAATCCGAATATTGGTACAGAATTGTCCCGATCAAATTATATCACAATTAAGTGAGCATTCATTTCACCGCTTCCTGTAATAGCCTGACGTTCCACCAGATGGCGCATTAGGCGCGGTTATACATTGAGTATTAATATGAATGCCTTTTATACAGCATGTTTGTGTTTTATATGTATGCGTCAAGTGCTGGCCCGGCTCATCTGTCAGATTTAAAAAGTACCTGAGCCAAAAAGTTTGCCTCCTTTCCTGCTCTAAAGCATAAACATCTGGAATGACAAGTGGAATAAAGGCATATAAATATTTAGAAAATGTCATTTTACATATGTTTTACTCATATTATTTGTAAATATTATAAAAAGGAACAGGAAGGTACGTGTTTCGATTTCAATAGCAATGAATATGAAAGAAATGCCATAGTAATAATCTATATAGTAATATATTCATTAATTCATCATCTTCTACCGCTATATATATATATATATATATATATATATATATATATATATATATATATATATATATATATATGTAGAAAGTAATGCTCGTTTGTCTGTAGGGTGCACAACAAAATAAATTCTAATTTTATTTATCAGTACATACAGCAGCGAAAAGCATATTGTAAACATGAAAACGAAAATAAAGTAGACATTTATAATAAATAAATAGATAAATAAAAATAGCGTGTATAAAAGAAACAAGAATGAAGTAAAATTATAACGGATGGTATGTGTTGCAGATATGTTAAAGTGACAAGGTTGTGCAAATGCAGCGGTATATAGAGAGGTCATTATTTTAAAGTTGTGCAAATGCTTGTATGGTGTTATTGTGTTATTGTCCAGTGAAGTGTTTGTTTGTGGCGTGTTGTGCAGGAGAATGGTTAAATAAACTAATCTAGCATTAGGAGGCCTAACAAAAAGTACATTTAAAATAATAATAGTAATAAAATCTTCACACTGGAAGTCATTAGAGACCCAAATTGAAAGAAAAAAATGAATGTAGCTCTAACAGAAAATAAAACAAACTTTGTGGACCAAACATTTCTTTCACAAATCACCGCATCAGAGAATGTTTTTAATTCAATTCAATTCAATTTTATTTATAAAGCGCTTTTTACAATGTGTCATCGTCCCAAAGCAGCTTTACATAATACTAATGTGTTAGAAGTGAAAATCAGTTTAGCACTAATTGTTTCTTGTTGAGCAAGCCGAAGCGACGGTGGCAAGGAAAAACTCCCTGGGAACAGGAAGAAACCTTGAGAGGAACCAGACTCAACAGAGAACCCCATCCTCATTTGGGTTGTTAGTGTTGTGTGTGTGGTTGAGGGTGTTTATTGTGTTGTGTGGAGTGTATTCATTTACAAGCAGTTCAGCTCTCAGGCAGCAGAGGGCGCCCTCATCTCGTCTGTCATTACTACAGATGTAAGTTTCTTATTATGGGAAATAAAGTTTTGAGGTTTCTGAGATTTAATAGAACAAAATGTGTATGTGCCGTCCAGGAGAAATCTATTTATTATATGCATTGCATCGCTTTATTTCTGGCCCTGGTTAATAGAAGGTGGTTGTGGCTTTAAGAGTGGAGCATGTGGGTGTTTCCTCAGCCAGCAAAACAGGCTTCTGCAGAGCGCTGGCTGATTTCTCCTGCAGGATTCTCGGTCATTAAAGCCCACTTAGACGAAACCAGGCTTCCACTGCTGTTTTGTATAAACGTGTTTGTTTTTTTTATTATTAATATGCTTCAGTTGAATGATACAATGGAGCCGGAGAGTCCAGGGGCAGCGGTTCTGCCCGCTGCCGGGGTCGAGGACGCGCTCGAAGGCTTGGAGGTGGCGTTCAGTCCGGGGCCTGAGGCCCAACCTGTCCTCGGCTTCGGAGCCGCTGTAGCGTGCTGCTCTCCGCTCCAGAAACTCACTCCTTTCCACGTCCACAACCCGACCATTCGTGCAAAAGTCAAGGATTACTTCGTGTTCAGGGTGAGGAGCAAACAAACAGTAATAAATAATGAAAAAAAGCATGCGTACGATTTATTAATCCGTATCTAATAACGCTTTATAAACAGTATTATCATTAGCTTCGAACGGTCAGCTGACAGTAAACATTCCACACAGGTTAATTCATTAAAGTTATAATAAAATAGTTATCGTTTGACTAATAAAATATACAGGCTTTCATCTTTTTTTAAATATAAAAATGTAAAAAAAAAAAAAAACGTTCATTAGTTAGCTTGAAGGTAGTTCACCTGAGGTCATTTATTTTTGGTATTATGAATATTAACCTAAATTTCCTTTTCCCGTACATTTTCAAAAATCCTTATGAGTATATGTATATATTTCTTTTTTTATAAGCACCAGAAAGCTTCATTGACACTTGACTCCTTTCACAAACCTGTGTGTGTGTGTGTGTGTGTGTGTGTGTGTGTGTGTGTGTGTGTGTAAGATGCATCGATGCACATTAGATTAAGGTGTTTAATTATTATTTAGTTTTTGGTTTCTAATGAGCAAACAGGTTGTCGTTTGCTACTGTATATTGGTGTTCTGTATAATTGGTGTAAATATGACAAACCGTGACGACATTTGAGTTATTATGCTGTTTTATTTATTTATTTGTTTGTTTGCTTGTTTGTTTGTTTTGTTCTCCAGCCAGGAACCATAGAGCAGGCGGTGAATGATATCCGTACCGTGGCGTTGCCTTCGGAAGACGGCGAGGTTCTGAGCGTGTGGCTCTTAGCAGAGTGAGTTTTATTTATTTTATATGTCTCTTTTATTACCGCTCTTCATAGTGGAATAGTTAACATTTTACTGCAATGTTCAGTTTGATTTATATTTATGAACTATCTGAACACGACTTCTTTCTCTGCTTTCATGTGTTGTTTGTTGCCACGGCGCAGGATTCACTATTTCTTTTCCACTTTGAGAGTTGTACAATATCACAAGTTTGACTTTGACACGATAATTAGATAAAATATCACGATACCAATACCTAATCGATACTCAGCTAAAAACATATATGTAAAAATAAAGTTTTTTTTTATATTGTTCGCTGTTTGCTGAAAGAACATAGTTTAAACAAAAAATAAAAGAAATAAAGATGAATTGTATTTTCAATGATTCACAAAGTTTCATGCGTCAAGTTTCATCAGCATCCAAAGTGAGGGGGTGGATTTAGCATGCTCACAACTGCCCCCTATAGTCCAATAATCAGAAGTCATTTTTTTTACTAATAAAATCAACAATCCTTTTTTTTAAACATCTTTCGGTTTCTCCCACTAGGGGTCGCCACAGCGGATGGTCCGCATGTTTTACACTGGATGCCCTTCGTTTTGCAACCCTCTCTTTTTAACCAGGCTAGGAACCGGCAGGCTAAGCTATTGGGGTTAAGAGCCTTTCTCAAGGGTCCACTTGTGTTAAAAGTAGTTAAAAAAAAGTAAAACATTTTCTGTTGCAAAATTCTAACGTTTGTCATGCGTGCATGATTTTCCCGCATCATTGGAAATTACCATAAATTCTTTAACATGTTAAAATTACTAAATGGAGGCAAAAATGCACCTAAGAATCAGATAGATATTGTGTCCAACGTTATAAAATATTCTCCGAGGGCTGTTGCTATCGATTGTTTTAGTACTTGATTATTCCATCGATTAATCTAGTAATCAGATAAAAATTACTTTATTAAGTATCTTTATTAAAGAGCTATAATTAAATAAGAAAGAGAAAATAAGACCGGGGCACGGTGGCTTAGTGGTTAGCACGTTCGCCTCACACCGCCAGGATCCGGGTTCGAAGTTCGATTCCTCACACCGTCTCTCCACGGCCCTCAGGGTTCGTTTTTTTTTTTTTCTCCGGTTTCCTCCCCGGTCCCAAAAAGTTTGCATGTTCTCCCCGTGCCTCAAGGTTTTTCTCCGATTGGGTTCACCTTGGTCCAAAAACATTGTCCCTACATTAAAAATTATCCTAGTGTATGAATGTGTGTGTGTGTGTGCCCTGTGATGGGTTGGCATTCCATCCAGGTGTATCCTGCCTTAATGCCCATAGACACCTGAGATAGGCACAGGCTCCCCGTGACCCGAGGGAAGATCGGATAAAGCGGTAGAAGATGAATGAATGAATGAAAATAAGACCGGTCTGACAAAATCTGCATTTTACTCCTGAAATTGTATACAAGTATATTGGGTGGAAAACAAAACCCATTTAGTGCATTTTAATTGCCATATTAGATGAAAATTCTAATAGCGGTGACGCACAGATTATTTTTAAAAATAAATATATTATTTTTAATGTTCGCCGAATAAATGATTTTTTTTTCATGCTTTTTAAGTAATTACATAACTACACAGAGCAGTCATGTGGTCATGTTTGTCAGACAACAATAGCAGCTAGCAGAGGAGCAAAAGAACTTAATAAATGCCTCACACATTATGGGAGCGTTTTCTTACTGTTACTTTTAATGGAAAGAATTGCACAATGCTTTTTTAACGCAAAAAAATGATCCATAACGGTCCGCAGGAAACTCTGTAGTGTTCCGTGTTTCGTTAAAAGGACTAAATGAACCATCGAGACACATTAATTTGCCTCAATTAATTTTTGTTTATTTATTTTTGCCGAGGAATCATTACAGCCCTGTATTCTTCAGCTTGATTTGACCCGGACCACAAAAGACCGGGTCAAATCCCCAAATCGTACATCCTGTAATGTAAAATCCATCAATAAAATGACCAATATAGTTCAAAACACGTTTTGAAGGGTACATTTGTTTACTTCTCACAGCGTTGACCTTTGTTCACTTTACAGAGTCGATCACTGGAACAACGAAAAGGAGCGACTGGTGCTCATAACCGAGAGGTGAGACGGGAAGTTCATCTCGTGTTCCGTATCAGTCTAATAATCTATAGTGCTGACATCTGCCATGTCGTATTATTATTTACATTTTTTTTTTGCAGGTCCCTTCTGGTTTGCAAATATGACTTCATAAACTTGCTGTGTCAGCAGGTCATCAGAATTTCCCTCAACGCTGTGGACACCATTTCAGTCGGAGAGTTCGAGTTTCCACCCAAATCTCTGAATAAGTAAGAGCACATGAGAGCAAAAGACTGGGGGGGGGGGGGTTGTGATTTACACCGGGATAAATTGGACTTTCCCGAACACTATCAGGGTCACTTGGATAAGACCAGACAATGAAAATGTTCTTGATCAGAAATAATGTTGTCTGTCTGTCTGTCTGTAGGAGAGAGGGATGTGGCGTTCGTGTGCATTGGGATAAACGCTTGAGGCCTTCTTTTATAAATCGCTGGAATCCCTGGTCCACTGACATGCCATACGCCACCTTTACAGAGCACACCATGGCCCATGCTGATGAAAAGGTAGCTTCCCTTTGCCAGGTAAATCACACCTTATTCTCATTTGTTTTAAAAGCATTTATGAACATTAATTAAACAAAGGTTTCTGCACACCTGCCTGAATCATATGGGCTTTTTTGAACATCCCATTCCTTATTTACTCCCCATTCGCCGTTTTAATGACCTCCCATTCCTATGTGTAGACATAACCCTAGAGTGTAATTGTGTTGATTGGTTCTCGTTCACTTGTGACCATGCAGTTCAATTTAGAAATTCCAGTACTTGTGTGTCCTTGAGCTGCATTTAAAACGTTCACTTGTACGGTGTTTCTGATCTGATTTCTATGAAGGCATCAGCCACGCCCGAAAATGCACATCAGTGGAAGTTAGGAATGGAAAGGAGTGGAAGATTTTGTTCTGGAATTATTTGGGAAATATTCCAATGTATGGGAATTTCTACCAAAAATTGTTTGGATTATATTGAACTGCATCATATGCAAACCTAAATATCAACAATTGTTTGGTCAGGTGTCACAGTGGCTTAGTGGTTAGCACGTTCGCCTCACACCCCAGGGTCCGGGTTAGATTCCCGTCTCGGCCATGCTCTTCCCGTGCCTCAGGGAGTTTTTCTCCAGGTTCTCCGGTTTCCTCCCGGTCCAAAAACATGCATGTGTGTGTGTGTGTGCCCTGCGATAGGTTGGCATTCCATCCAGGGTGTATCCTGCCTTAATGCCCATAGACGCTTAAGATAGGGACAGACTCCCCGTGACCCGAGGGAAGATCGGATAAAGCGGTAGAAGATGAATGAATGAACGAATGAATATTTGGTTATAATCCAACATGCTGACTAATACAAATGTAGAATAATTGATTTAATCGTAGAATCATTTTGTTGTACGATAGTTCGCACACTGCACAATGTCCAAAACACAAAAAACGTCTGCGATGTTGATATAATTTATATAAATAGATCGAGATTTTTTTTGTGGCCAAAATTCAGCAAATGATCTGAGTGATGGAGGAATGCACAGTGCATGTCTAGGGGCGTGGCCTCAGTAGTCCTCAGCATGTTCGTTTATATTTGATGAATGTACAGGACATGCATTCAATCTGGTTTTTGTAACAAACACCTACCAGATTATTATGTTAATTCCCATATAGAAAGTTTCCCAGAACTCTAATGGGGAATTTATTATTATCCTGCATTAAGTCCTTTCCTTTCCATCTGTTTGCACTGAACCTTCCTGTTTTGTTTCTTCAAGATGGAGAACTTTAAAATACAGCTGATCCAGGCGGTAAAACGAGCTCATAAGGAGTTTCCCATCCCGGGCCGTTCGAACGGGGTTCTGCTGCTGGAGCGGCCGCTGCTCATCGAGACCTACCTGGGCATCATGTCCTTCATCAACAACGAGGCCAAACTTGGCTACTCCATGACCAGAGGCAAAATTGGCTTCTGATTCGTTTCTGTTCAAATGTTTACTTTTACTTGTCGCTCCATCAACACATTTTCTTTTTTTGTTTTTTTTTTCATTGCTTGCCGGATTTCCGCAAACGTGCCCCTTTACACGCCACCGGCTCCTCAGCATGTGCCTGGAAGCGTCCAATTGCCAACGTTGATGCCACATAACTGGGCTCTCTGTTACGTTCTTATTGTCCAACACTTAAGTGTTTTATTTATTTATTTATTTTTGCTTAAATGTTTATCAGTATGATGTGATGCTGGGGCGTTTTGTACATAGTGGAATGGGATGACGTATTTCTCCAGATTACAGTAGTATTCCACTACACCCCTTTATTTACATGTATGGGGGTTTCATTATTCCTATAACAGTGTAAATTATTTAAGATTTTTTGGTGGTGCCAAAATCTAATTAGCCATTACGATTTTGACTCATTGCTATGCTTATATTAGTAATGCCGGCACCTCCGATATAGTATTTATCTAGTATTATTTTTAAATTGCATTTCATTTCTCTTCATAGCTAGCAGCTAAACGAGCGACCTTTCTTGGGAACTAGATAACGTCGTCATGAATAAGCTGCAAGAGAATCCAAAATCTTAACTCATAATAAATGTATTATAAAGGTACTTTTTCATAAATTAATTCTGGAAAAAAAAATCTTAAATTTTGTCCGTAATAGTTGAACTTTTTTTTAACGATTATAAAATTTGTTGAAAGTAACAGCTTTCATTCATGCTTTTTTTTAATTGATCTGAATAAATTTAGTTTTTTATTGGAAACAATCAGATTTTTTTTTTTTTATTATTTTTTGGTCTATTTAGATTTTTTTTAATGTTTCAAGAGTAGTGGTTTCATTCCCCCTATCCCCCCCTTCCCTTCCTTCAAGTGCCATTCAATTAATAGCAGTGGCACGAGGATTAAGCTCGGTTTAGTATTTAATCCTTTAGTCTATCCAGATCTCTCGGTACGCGACTGAACACATCTGCTTTGAAGTCTGTTTAACGGTACTGTTTATCTCCACCATTTCTCTTTTCCATTGAACACAGCGTGTAATGCCATGTGTGAAAAGATCGTCTCTCTAACAAATCATCTTTCATCTGTTATGTTTTTTTATTAGTCGCGTGAAAAAAATGTTGTTCAGGCACAGATGTCCTGTCATATGGAAAAGAATATTGACGCTCGTCGCGTCGCCGCACATCAAACTAGTGAAGTCGGTGCATGATGTGTTTAGAAATTAT
The DNA here is from genome assembly GCA_030449085.1 of Kryptopterus vitreolus. NCBI lineage: Eukaryota > Metazoa > Chordata > Actinopteri > Siluriformes > Siluridae > Kryptopterus > Kryptopterus vitreolus. The sequence continues at coordinate 33,116,439 of JACRUU010000005.1, forward strand.
GAATAATTTGCACTTCAATAATGTGTTGTATTTTATTTATTAATTTATTTATAAGCAAAAGGTTTCCTTGCTGGCTCGGTTTGGAATGTTAATCCTGACTCAGGCTGGGCTTTTAGCCATTAGTTTGAGTTTAAATGCTGCTTTATAATACAAAGAGGCAAAGACGGGTTAGGAGTTTCATTCTAACCAGAGGAGATTAGTGCATTAGTGTTATTACGGGTTTCCGCGTGTATGCACTTTTATTTCCACCCCCTTTTTCAGTACAACGTTGTGTTTTATACTAAACCTCCAAGAATTAAAGTATCGCTTGAATGAAGGATTTGTAAAAAAAAAAAAAAAAAAGTAAAGTATTGCATGTGAACTGTGCATGTGATTTATTGTGTGTAAAAACTGCTGTGTGTTGCATTTGTAATCCGATCGCTGCTTTAAATCACCTGATGTCACCGTCTGAATTGCGCCGTTTGTTTCTCCGAGACTTAAAATGACTTGGGATTATTAGTTACTATTGCACATGAAGGTTGTGTTTCGGAGCCTCAGCATCGGAGTCTAAACTTTCCACTTCTGTGTATTTGCACTGTAACGATGCACATACGTCCTTTTATCCTGTTTTATCAAAAAATAAAGACGTGTGCGTTGGGAAACGGAAAAACAACCGTGTAGAAAACTTTATTCGAAATTCTGAACCTATAAAAATAATCCTTAAATCTACATTTACAGATATATTTTTTAATCATCTACATCAGACAAAACAATAGTATAAATCCTAGGAATTCATTTCACCGAGTCAGGAGTCATTTGTACATCATAATGCTCAATATTTGTCTTAAATAACAAATCAGACAAATTTATTTACAAACATTGCTCCCGGCTTGTGCGGTGTGATTTGGCGTCGAGTTCCAGCATTATAGTCCTGAGGTACGACAAAAACATCTGGCTGTCTAATCATAGCAGTGCCTTTTTTTTTTTGTTCTGTGTGAAATCCAGTCTTTATTCTACTCTGCTCTTCATATGGCTGACTGTGGCATCATTGTAAATGTCAATAACTTTTCAGCCGTCAACACAACGATCTTAAAAGGAATAATATCCAGTGTCTCAGACGGAGGGATATACGTGTAAAATATCCCTCCTCTATTATCTATTATAAGCACTTCATCTTAATTGGTGTTTGAATAAAGCTGGATTTTTAAACAGCTCACCTTTTTAAAAACATGCCCTCAAGTTGCTCTGATTTCATAAACAGGGGGGAAAAAAGTGTCATCTCATCACAAATAATTATGGATTTAACATTGCTTGGCGTTTCTGTAAAAAAATTTGCCACTATGGTGATTTTGCGACCTAAGAAACCTTGAATAAGGACAAATCTACACCCGATAAGGAATGTAATGATTTTGCCTCGCGGTCGCACCAACATCTGCTCTTTTCCACTCACAGCACAAGAGATTATCAGCCTTTAGTGTAAGATTTTAGTGTTTCCTCTGCACTCACTTGTCCTCATCTGTGGCCATGTAACATACACAAAGCTGATCTTTTCCGAGCAGGATCAGAGATTCTCCGTTGCGGTGCCAGAAAAGCGACTGCACCTGTAAACCTGAGTTACACACAGTATAACAGAGAAGAATGAAATGCTATCAGGAAGATAGATATAGATACATAGGAGCTCTATCTATACATATATTAATAATCTTTTTTAATATATAATATATTTGTTCACTTTTATACGATAAAATTAAAATTGTGACACATCACAGCAGTGGTGAGGTCGGGTTCTACAAGGCTAAAACACAGACTTATATAATGTTATATACATTTTCCCATCAATATGTAGTCAATAATCCCCAAAATGTACATTCTCTACATGACTTTTATCTTGGTTATTTTGCTTCCTGTAGTGTTTCAATTAGATTTTCTATCCAATCAGATTTCAGCCAATACATCACATGTCGCCAGGGGTCCAAATCTACCTTGAGGCCTTCAGAAAAGTATCTTGCTTTAATTGATTAGATCACGAGCTGGCGACGCCCATCTAGCAAGGCGTACGGGAATATCTGCATTTTCACATCGTCCGATTGGACGGTCAGTGCGCCTACAAACATACACTAGCTCAAAGTTTTTTTATTTTATTTTTTTAACAGTGTCTGACAGAGGAGAAGAAATTATAATCTCAGTAGTATAGTTCGGCTAAAACGGTCCAAAAAAAAAAAAAAAACAGTTACAGTCCATACATTTTTGGACCATTTCAAATTTCCAAGGAAAATGCACGGGAAAAAAAACATGGGGTGTTAAGTGAATACTGATGCTTCTGCTAGAGATCATGTATGTGAGAGATGTAGCTGTGGCTACAGTGAAAGGAGATTCTACTTGTTTCTTGCTTTATTAATGCCGTTTAGTCCTGCTGTATGAGATTCCTTTGTGTGATGTATCTCTCTGTCCTACTGCGTTTCTCTGTAATATTAAGAGATGGATCGATTCAGGTTGGACGTCCCTGAAAACCCCTCGGTATGAACTGCATGGTAAAAATCCATCCAATTACAGGCTCGGTTTTAAGTGTAACGAATACGCTGAAAAATGTGCACTCACCGACACCTTCCACTTCCACTTTGACCGAGACGCAGCCGGCCGGGGACCACATGTAGAGTTTGGCGTTTCCGGTGCAGAGGGCCAGGCGCGGCCGGCGTGGGTCCCAGGCGAAGCAGCGCACAGCTGAAGTGTGTTCCAGGACAGCCTGCAGGCCGAGCCGCTGCATGTCCCACAGCCACACGCACTGCGCCATGCTGTCTGAGACATGCGGTTGGCACAGCGTCAGCCGGCACACTGACCCCCCTCAGCAGAGTACTTAATGATGATTAACACCCCATTGCCAAAAACCAAACAGGAAAGACACACTCGCCAGGGGAGTTTGCACTCGTAAGAAATGAAGGTTAGTGGATAGAAGAAAGGGGAATTACACAGCAGCAGATATCTCCAAATGCCAGACTCAGGCGGCAGCCGGTAATACTTCTCATAACTGGTAATGGTGCCAAATGGGGCAGAGGGAATGCAACAGGAAGTGGCTACAACATACTGTATTTAAAACCATTTAAAATACGATTTAAAACCATAATGCCAATAATTAGATAGTTACCGTTTTTTGTCGCGAGGTAGCGATTGTCCGGACTAAACGCGGCGGCCGAGATCCCGACTTTGGGGTTGGCGCGATCCGGATCGGGCTTCGCTATCGATACCTGCACTGGCAATGAAGCGACCTCGTCTGCAATAAAGCAACAGACACTTTAGACGTTCCGATGTATTTCCGATATATCCAAAGTGTACAGGAGAGTGTGCTATGAACTCGGGCCCCGGGAAAACGCAATGCAACATCTGTTGCTAGGAACAAATATTTGGCCTCGAGCCACCCCCAAAGCACGGAGGCAAAGTGTGACTGTCGGCGTGGGCGAGTCCGTGTTCTCAGGAGCTGAGGCGGAGGGCTTTAGGAAGATCTTGTGTCAAAACATGACACTTCGTAGCTATGCTTTCAGTGCTGGGATTTATATGGGGGGGTGAGGGAAGGGGGAGTTGTGTGCACAGCTCACAGCTCAGTCAATGGTCTGCCACAGAAATAGTTGGTCGACTCTGCTGCGTGCTGGAATTCATAATGGCTCTGTCACCATGTCGAGACCCCCGGCCTCAGACTCCACTCAAACACAACCGTCTGCATAACACGCAATATTAGCATACACGGTTCACTCACTCACACACACACACACACACACACACACACACACACACACACACACACACACACACACACACACACACACACACACACACACACACACACACACACACACACACACACACACACACAACACACACACACACACACACACACACACACACACACACACACACACACACGACCCTAATATGACAAGGGCCAAAATCACGCAAGGTTACTTTAATCCTCATCCATTGTTAGACTACTTTCAAGGATATACATGAAACTGTGATAAAACATATCAGATTAATATTTTGCTTAAATCTCACACCAATGAGAGGCTTGTAGCTCAATGGTTTAAGGCGTCAGGTTACTGATCGGAAGGTCGAGCCCTGGTATCGCCACAAATAATCAAAAGTAAAACAAGGGGGTCCTGCGCACTGCAGTGCTTGGACCCTAAAAATCCTGGATGAGGCTGCTGGGCAGATTCAAGCGAAAAAAAAAAAAAAAACTAGAAAAAGACATTATTCTGATATTTTATACAGCAGTTTCATGCCATTTACTTCAACCGACACCAACATTTTATATATATATATATATAGATATATATATATATATATATATATATATATATATATATATATATATATATATATATATATATACACACATACACACATACATACATACATACACACATACATACATACACACACACACACACACACAAAATTAACATTTTTATGTTGATCTTATTGCTATTGTTCCGTTTGTCCTTCGGAGTTTGATAGAAGGCAACGTTACTGAACGGTCCAAAGGTCTTACATTTACTCTGTGTGTTGAATATGGAGCTCGTCATGGCAATCTGATGACTGGTCAAATGCTCAGTGCAGACAACAGGCTTTTTCTCTACTTCTCTGTACACCACCTAAAACCACGCAAACAAACCATATCCTCAAACAATCCGATACAGCTTTTTTTTTTGCCTAAACACACACACACACACACCATCATAGCTCTCAAAGGCTATGAATATAGAGACTGTAGACAAAAGCTCTTACAGATTTGGAGTTGGAAATCGTAGCTGGATGCTCGAACTCAACGAGCTTCTTCCAGGTGATGTGGTTTAGGATCCGAACCTAGCAGAAAACATCAGGAGTGACAAAAACTAACTAATGAGCTACTGAATAAACCAAACAGAAATAATATGAAACAAACTGCACATAAATTAGTGTCCTCAAATAACGATTTACATAGTTGATGCAATATTGCAATATCGAGCTAATTCACCTTTTTTTTTTTTAGTTCTCTAACAAAATTTTTTTTACTTTAATGATGTGGACGTTGGGACAGAAAGGACATTCTGGACCCGAGGTCTCATAACCCACTTTGCCAAACATCATAGAAGCAGATTTAGAGGTTATACCTTTTCGTCGTAGCTGCCGATGGCTAGAAACTGGCTGCTGGGACTCCAGGCTGCCGATTTAATTCCCAGGGACCATTCATAAGCACTGTAGCTTGATAGCAGACGCCCATCCAGGGAATACAACAACATTTTGTACTAGAGGAATATCAATATATTAAGGCAAATAAAGTGGGTCCATTCAGGATTAGTGTGGATAAAACAAAGCAGTTCTGATTAAGGATCACCTCAAGACAAGCGTCCCACGCTGCAAGCACACAGCCGTTAGGAGACCATTCCACGCCTGCTAGGTCCTGGGTTTCCGTCTCAAAATGCTGCAGTAACGGACATCATGGAATGTCAAAAACGATAACACACCAAATGAATGATCATCTAAGCATGTTGGAAATACAATACACAACGCCAGGCCCCTTCTTGCTATTCCACCAGAAACTTTTTTCCCTAAAATGTACACCCCCAAGAAGACCATCTCAGACCCGGCAAAGTTCCTGAAACGCACAGTACAGTAAGTGGACTGTACTCACCCTGAGGAGATGCCAGTCGTCACATACAAATATACTAATGTAATCTTTGCAGTCTCTTCGCTCTGCTAGAGCCATGTAGCGTCCATCAGCACTGAAGTCCATCCCTACTGGCGAGAACATTGTGTTGGAGGGCTGGCTGTCATTTTAAACATACTGTTCAATCTTCCACACTCACCTTTCTGACAGGTTTTAGGGTATTTGATGTAGGAGACAGATTTGTTGCAAAGAGACCAGACGGTGATTCTTAACTGGAAGGATAATAAAAAATTATTAATTCATTATTTATAATCGCAAAACAATGACAGAGCATTGAATGATAAATAACTGGTCTGGGTGGCTGTAAATACCGGGTGTATGCCAAATACCATGGTCAATATCTTGATTTATTTATTTCTTTTATTTTAAATGCAGTTACCATGAAAGAAAAAAAGAAAGTCAATAAGAGAAAGAGAGAAAGAAAGAAAATCCATCTGGGCAATAATTAGAAGGAAGGAAAAAAGATCTAGGCCATAGGTAGAAAGAAAGAGATAGAGAGAAAGAAACAAACAAGGAGGGGAAATAAGAGAAATAATGAAAGAATGAAAGAGGCATTGACAAAGAACGTAAGAAATTCTTTATTTGATGATTTTCATCACCAGATATTTCCTTTCATGCTTTTGCCAAAAGGGGGTAAAGGCATTAGGTGAGTACGAGTGTCTATATTTGCTACTGCAATGTGCCAAGTACGAGTGATTCAATCTTTGTAGCTCTTACATGCCACTATTTGGATACATTTTTAGATTCTTTTGTTAATTAAACATACAAAGTAAAAAAAAAAAAAAAAAAAAAAAAAAAAACCATCACGTGCATCCTTCAATATCTAACCTTCTAAATCTACTGCACTTTTCTCTTCCTCAAATGTGAGGAGATACACCAGAGCTTTCCCTTACAATAAAGGACACACTCCTCTAAAGTGTCCTCTGGTGAACTCGAGGTCCAAGAAGGACACCTGAGGTGCATCAGCTGCTGCTCGTCTCGTGGCTATCTGTCTTCAACCTTAGATGGAGTGAACAACACCCTACAGCTGCATCAGACATCTCAGTTCTGTGGCAACAAGCATCCACACAGTCCGATCACTTTAACGATGCCGCCTCTCGTCACGTCTGCTGCAGCGAAAGCGGGTTATCAGGGGCGTCTGGTCTGAGAGAGAGAGCCGTCTGGCGTAGTTGAAACTTAAAACTGTAGGACAGTGAGGAGGACGGTGGGAGATGATTCTCCGTCTCGCAACGCGTGTAGGGCCCTGAGAAGCCTTCGGGAGATGGGCGAGTCGGCCAAAGCAGACACGTGTCACTGATGTGTCTGAAACCACCCGGGAATATTCCGCACTGTAACAGCTGCAGCTCCAGGCACTGACATAAGAAATCAACAGCGGCACATTGAAGCCTGGTTTAGATCCTACAATCAATTAGAGCTCAATTAGAGAGGGGGGGGGGGGGGAATGAAAAAGGGTGAAACGTTACACCTTTGGTACAAAGACGTTTTACATGACGCGCCATAGAAACCGGTCATGTACGAATTGCTCTGATTCACACTGGGAAAGCCCCTTTGTGTGCAAGAATCTTTACATAGACCTGCCTGTCAGCAGAGGATTAAGCCAGAGCATTCCGCATCACAAAACGTCTTTAAAACGATACAGTGCCAACGCTCCTGTTACGGATTCGGTGCGCACTCGTATCCGATACGGCCGGCCAGACGTGCTAAGGGGGTCGGAGATGCCAGTCCTGCCAGCCTGGGGATTTTGGGGAGTTGGGATAATGCTCAGCATTTTGAGTGTCCGTTATTAGAAAATTGAGACTATAAGCAGCCTGAGCAGTTTTGATTGCACAAGTATTGTTGGGAAGACTTCGAACAATGTAATATCACTTGAAAGGTACACTATTTGCCAGTGCCCTTGGGTTTTATTGTTTCAAGAGCCTCTCACGGCAATCAGCAAGCACTCCAAGCTATTAGTGTCCATTTCATTTCTCTAACGAGGCTCCCACACACCTTATCACCGTGTGCATTGTGCAAGGACAGGGTTTTCAAAATGAAAATTGTTTTAATATTTTGCACATAATGTGACTACCAAACGAGCTGGTATCAAGCAGTTTTGAGACTTTTTAAAAGAAAGTACTTTATTTATTTATTTTTACACACTATAGGCTTCAAAATAGTCCCCTTGCAAAGCAATGGTGTGCTCATGGTGTTCCTTTTCCAAGTGCATCAAGCAGCTTTAGTGATTTTTTGCCAGACCTCCACAATGGTGCTCTCCGACGGTCATCATGCAAGCGTAGCCGAATGGTTTCAAGCCCGTCAAATACTCACTGCAGCACCATTTCATGGCAATGATATTTTATCATTTATATAAAGACAAGCATTAATGTCAAATTCTTGCTTTGACAGAAAATTTAACCAACATCTGACCAATCCAAATTTTATATACCGTAAATTCTGGACTATAAAGCGCACCTGCATATAAGCCGCATCCGCTCTATTTAAAAAAAAAAAACCCAAAAAACATAAATAAGCCGCACCTGCATACAAGCCGCATCCGCTTTTGAATTGTAAATGTACATGTATGTACCTAAATAGATCCTTTCCTAACCTGTATTTTAACACGGTGTAACGGTGGACGCTGCACAGAGACGCGGAGATCCGGAATTCATACAAAACAGGATTTATTAGAATAAAGAACTCATACGGAGCGGCCAGACAGGCTAGGGAGCCTTGCGCTCTGCGCGCCGTGGTACCGGGAGTACCGGAGAGCAGGAGCGGTGGCGGACTTGGAAGTCCGTGAATCGGGAACAGACAAAGGTTAGGCATAAACATATATCGAGCGTCCGTGTCCGCGACACTAGGTATGTGCTACGAGCCCGGACGGGGATTGTAGGGTGAACCGGGCTTATATCGGGAGAGGGAAAATCAAGAACAACTTTGGCTGATTTGTGCGTGTGTGTGTCTGTGCGCGTGTGTGTGTGTGCGTGTGTGTGGGGGGGGGAGCAGGGGAGGAGAGAGAGAGCACCGAGCAGCAACTTTGCTGATTAAAACGGGACAGAACCAAGAGAAAATAAGCGCTATTTACAGTATTTATCTTCATTTCTCCTGTGTGTGAAATCACGTCACCTTAACCTTGTAAAGATAGAGTTTGTCCTCCTTCTATCCGCTTCTACCGACTTATATCTGCTAAAGAGGAACTAGCACATTCTTCTTTGCATTTATTTTGTGTTAGTTTTGATTCTAATTCCGGTTAGAGCCCCTAGCGGTCGGGGAAAAAATCTGCAGAATAGCCGCACCTTATTATTAGCCGCATGGTTCAAAACCTAGGAAAAAAGTAGCGGCTTATAGTCCAGAATTTACGGTATATATATTTTTTTTTTGCAAAAACCCATCATTAAATCACCCGAAATACTTTCACAAATCCTATTTCTACTGTTCTTATAAAATACTATCCAAATCAGACACCCCGTGTAAATTCTCTTTTATTATTAGTATTATTACATGCATGAATCCCTATCTCTCTCCTAATAAACATTACAAGAGAGCAGACATTGTGTTTATGATGACCATAAAAACTAAACCCCTTATCATCAGCATGAATCCCGACATTATCGAAACCAGCTCTCCTAATAAACATTACAAGAGAGCAGACATTGTGTTTATGATGACCATAAAAACTAAACCCCTGATCATCAAACCACATTATAAACCAGCCTTCTTGTCTGGTGTGAATGTGATGTCAGTTATACCCGGACGACTCTTAACCTGCGACCAAACAGTGTTAATGACAGGGCTTTGCTAAACCTGCCTGCCATAAAGTATCGAAAAGCCTCCGACACGCACGTATTTACATTAACCTTCACGTAGACTTCGGAAATCAACCGTTCCTGTTACACGTTCTGGAAGTAAAGCATCGCATCAGATACAACTAGAAAGACAAAGTCTGAATTTTCATTGCTACTGACCGGGAGGGAAAGTGAGAAAGCGACGGGCACCCTGCTCTGTGCCCCTTCTTTCATTCCCAGACACAGCTGCTCTCTGTCTCGGCACCTGTCAGTGACTCTTGGAGTCGGGTTCAGGCAGCAGGCAGCTCCTGCTCTGGCACCTGGCCCACATGTAACCCTAACGGCCAGAGAGATAGAGGGATGCAAATTCACATGTAGATTGACAGTCCTGATGCTCTCTCTTGGATTTCCTACATCCAAAGCATGCGTGAATACAGGATGCAACCAAGAACTCAAATCTGACCACTGACCATTTCACAAGATGAACTGGGGTTTATAAATTTGCATTTCAATGGAAAGTATTATTAGAAAATGTGCTTCACGGTCTAAAGGAACATAATAGTATAGTGAGTGACAGCTCAGACATTTGTTCAATCCAGACTTGATTTCCCCC